>JASANA010007624.1:0-71936 GCA_030248095.1 Ptycholaimellus sp. GST1_10 | reverse complement strand
GGTACCAGATATAAATACTTAACAAATACTCTATAATTAGTATCCGCCTCAAAACCTACAGCCTTTCGAAAGCATTGAAAGCTTGAGCCCGTGTCAACTCAAATAGCCTCGGACCAAAAAGCTAACATTTGTAAGTGTCTGCTGTTGGGCATAGGATGGGCAGCAGGAGTGGGCTTTAGGAGCCAGTTCGAAAAGGTGGACCAGCAACAGCAAACGCATGATCCAATCCCTTACCAACAGGAGTCGTACCATGAAACCGATGACAAGGCCTTAGCTGGATCCCTTTTATTGCGGCCTTGACTAATTGGAAATTCTGTCTGCCCCATCGGCCTATAGATGGGAAATGTGGCTGTATTTTCTCAGCAATAATCCGGCCTGCGATAGGGTTAGCACATACTATGTCTTGCGTTTTTCGAGTTTTTCATTAATGTACTTCTCTGCAGATCGCTTGCAGGTCGCTTTCTTAAGCTATTTCAAACCAACAATAATGAATGCAACAACGAACAATGATTTTATGCTTAACTTGTGTGAAAAACTGGCTGACACCTAGTTTCCCCCATCAAAGTCCCCCCATGGAAGGTGATCCACCCCCCCAGATATGATCTACTTATTTTAGGCTTGGGTAGTCTATACCGAGTAAGCCAGGGCTTGTCCGCTACCGGGAGGAGAAAGCATACTTCCAATTGAAAAGCTTAGATGCAGGGTTCGCGCACAAAATAGTAAAGACTAACCATGGTATGCGCGAACCCCGCGTCTAAGCACTTCAGTTGGGAGTTTATTTGCATACCCCTGGTAGGGGACCAACAACCCCAACAATAGGAGAAAGCCCTAGGTTGTAGGATTGAAGTGCCCCGGTGTAGGGGTCAGACGCGCCATGGGAGCGGATGTGCCACGAGGGCACGATCACGCCGCGGAGTTGCAAGGGAGCGATTTTTTGCTGTGGGCATTGAAGGGTGGGTTTTTTGTGCTCGTTGTGACGAGGAAGACCTGAGATTTTATAAACAGTCATTGGAATGGGCCAAATCGAAAAATTTTTCAACAAACTCAAAATTGGTAAAAAATGAGGTCGATCGTGCGGCGAGGAGTTTTGGGTCCATGCCAGACCTCATTTTATAGAAACATATAATTTATAGAATTTATAGAAAATGAGGTCTAAAACATCGACCCAAAACACCTCGCGGCACAATCAACCCCATTTTTTACCGATTTTAGTTTGTTGAAAAAAATTTCGATTTGGCCCATTCCAATGACTGATTATAAAATCTCAGGTCTCTCCCCCGTCACAACGAGCACAAAAAACCCACCCTTCCATGCCCACAGCGAAAAATCGCTCCCTTGCAACTCCGCGGCGCGGCGGCGCATCTGACCCTCGTCGCAGCGCGGCGGCGCGTCCCCCGCGGCGCCTCCGACCCCGACACTGGCGTAAACGCGCCCAGGCGAAAACAGCCCCTCGGGGGAAAAGTGCCCACGGCAAAAAGTGGGGTTATTGCTAGATCTTAAAATTGATAAGGCACTTGCTCCTCACAGAAAAGTCACAGATTTTTTGAAGTTTCAGGGTCCTTTCATGTTAATTTTTTCCCTTGGCAGACGTGGTACGTCCGGCGCCCCCCCCCCCCCCCCACCTCCCCCTCTGCCCCAAAATTTTCACCTGACGTGGTTCATCCGGTGTCACGACGGTCCATCACCGCGACAGTTCATCAAAACGACGGTTCATCACTGCGACAGTTCATCACCAGCCCCACAGTGAATCTTCCCCATAGTTCTTGATATTTCCCCATTTCTTCTCCAAATTCTGGAAAGGTTATTTTAAAAAAATTCATATAGCTAAGACCTCAGTGGAAAAGTTCGTTTTTATTTTGAATGAGCTTATTTGAATTCGCAATGGTAACTTGTAGTCTGAACTTGGTCTGAATTACATATGGAATTGAAAATGAATATGACTCAAATTCACAAAATTTCATTCTATTAATTATAAATTTTTAATCTACCCCTTTGCCAATTCCATTTCTACTCTGACTTAAATTAAGCTCTTAAATATCGTATATAAGGCATTTACGTTTTTTCACTAAAGTTACTGTTTTTCAAAAAGTGAAAATTTACTTACAAAAATAGTATTTTTTAATTTTGATTCATTTTTTTACCTGAAATTCATAAATATCCTATACCATCGGCATGCCAAATGAATCTTTTCTCCCAAAAAATCGATTAGTCCGAGTTTAAGTCATGAAATACATCTACTTACTAGTGGAATCTGCTTCTAAAACATTGCATTTTGTTTTAGCGCGCAGTCCAGTGGCTCTTTCCATTGCGCGCTAAACCAAAATGCAGGTGGCTCAGCAGATTCCACTAGTAGTAGATGTATTTCCTTGACTTTAAAATCTTGCACGAATTAATTTTGGGAGAAAAGAGATTCACATTTGGCATGCCGATGGTATCAGATATTTCTTCCACTTTTAATATAGTATAAAATGTATAAATAAAAATTTTATATTTTTGGTTATATATAGTTATATATTACGATATTATTGGACAAAAAAATAAATAATTGATAAAAATAAACTTATTTACATTTATAACGAAAAGAAAAAACTCGAAAAATCAGAAATACAATGCAAATTTATTGGCAAACTAACATATTTTTGTGAAATTTTCATGATTTATACTTAGGGCAATCGATTTTTGGGCGAAGAGAGCTTTAATTTTGGTCTGCCGATGGTACCAGTTGCTTTCTCAACTTGAAATTTCCAAAATAAAAATAATTGCCAGAGAAGATTTGAACCTGCCAGTTTCATCCAGCTATCCGATTGCTTAGACCACTACACCACTGGTGAATATGTATCTTTGTTTACCTGAAGACTTATTAATAAAAATCAATGCATGAGGCCCAAGGACCCGGGGATGGGGGGTGGGGGAAGAAATGAATACCTACTCTCATTTCAAGAATAGATGCGGAGGAGAAGGAGAAGAAGGAGAAGGAGGAGTTCGGACAAATGGTTTTGAGTAGATTTCTCTTGTATTCTGCCGTTTTTGGGCAACTTCTCGCGAGTTTTGGTCAATTCGATGATGCTCTTTCCAATGCAAAAAGAATCAGAACGATTGGACGTTTCTATGAAGCACAAAATCCTTATCAATTTTAAGATCTAGCAATAACCCCGAAAACGTACACCTGGGTCGAAAAGAGGGGCTGGGCGCTGACACTCCGCTAACGCTCCGTTCGCGCCAGCCCAATTCGCAATTGCAAACAATCTATAATTTTTCTAAGTGTATTCGTTTAGAAAAGTATACTAGAAGTAGGCTACAGCACATCCCGCCGGGTGATGAACCGTCGATTTGATGAACCGTCGTGGAACCGGTACGTCCGGCGCCCCCCCCCCCCCCCTCCCCGAAATGCAAATGCAAAATTTTCACTCCCACGTGGTACGTCCATGCACCCCCACCCACCCCCCCCCCCCGCCCCCCCTTCGACATGTATGATTGCAATGCTTTACTTCTCCATCGCCTCTGATATCAATTTCCGCCGATTTATTCTCAAACAAGTATTTTCAAAATTTCTCCAAATTTTAGTTTTTTCTTTTTCCACAATAATTTGTGCCATTTCAACTCAAATTTTTAAGTTTTGTTAAAGTCTTCCATTCAGACTCAAGGCGGAGGCACAGTTAATGAGAGGGTATTGGAAGACGATCTGAGAGGGTTGCCAAAAAGGGTGATGTGTACGTACCCGTCCATCACCAGCCCTCTTCTACCCCCATCCAGTTGCCCACTGCACACCCTGCACGGCCATCCTTCTGCACAATTCACTGACACATGGGCGGCGTCATGAGCTCCTCTAACGCCGACCTTCTTCAGCTGCAGCAGGTTCCATCTTTCATTCCGCCTTCAATAAGCCTTGAGTCCTTCTCTACGCTCTCTACCTTTTGCCAAAGTCCGACTGTCTTGCCCAGCAAAAGTTGGACAGCTCTTTGTCTGGTCTCTAGCTCTGTCCAAGGCAAGCAGAGACGTTCACTCTGGATGACACAGGTGGAGCGCCTCTCCCCGCGCGTCCTCCGAGTGCTCGGCTGCAACCCGGGCGAGTTCACGCTCCAGGGCACCAACTGCTACCTCGTAGGCGGCGGACCTCAGTATGCCCCTTTACTGCCGCCCCTCTCCTATTCCTAGCCTTTCAAAAGCTACACTCAGGGTGATGCTGGTGGACACCGGGGAGGCGGGGAACTGGCGTTTCCAGCGTCTACTGAAGAGCACGTTGGAGGAGCACGGCCTCAGCATCGTCCGCATCCTAATCACCCACTGGCACAAGTACCTTCTTTTCAAACAACTAAACGGAGCCCCCCTTCCTTTCTTCATTTTTTGGTCTAAACAGAATTTCTAGTTTTTTTAGCATAAAGTTTTCTTTTTAAATTCCCGTTTGAGTTGGGGTTGGGGCTGGAGATGAACTATTGGCAGAGATCACGTGGGCGGCGCCAGAGGCATCTTCCTCAACGTCTTCGAACCTCCCAGACAGCTCCCGCTGGCAAAACTGAAACGAAAATCCGAGCCAGACGAAGCTGCTTTTGCCCCAGCTGGCTAGCGCCTTTATTTAACTATTTTTAGTCGCTACGCTGGAATTCGGCAGTTTTAAAAACGCAAATCGCAAAAACAAGTAGAATATATGACAAAATTGACAGCTGAGGAAATTGTTTTTAAAAACTTGGCGACTAAATTTGATAATTATGGAAGCAGCCTTTAAGTGTACGGCTTTCAGTAATTTCAGTGAACATGTCCCAATATGCAGGTTACGAATTCGTGGAGGACGGACAGGAGTTCATAGTGGAAGGCGCTACATTGAGGCAAGTCGCTTTCACTCATTTTCCGAATCCTCATCGCAACAGCCAAACCGGTTACCGGCTCCCATCCCAAATAGAGCCTGATTGAAAGCCTGACAGTATGCGCACGGTTCACGCTCGAACCGTTATGAGGGACGATTTGGCACCTGCCCCTATCCGTTAGAACAGTCTGCCTTTTGCCCCAAGTTCTGACAAAATGGCTCCGGCGCTTTGCCCAACCGTCCTGTCCCAAAACTCCTCCAATGCGTGACAAATGCACCCCCCTGTCCATTTGCCAGCAGGTCAAAAAGTAGCCACTCCTGAAAGTTCACCCCAAAACTGGCCCCACTAATGGCAGCAGCCTGAAAAAATGAGCAAGAAGGCGGCGCTTTTGCTGCTCCTTTGTCTCCCCATCGCCTGGGGCCAAAACCTGCCGCAGCCCATTTGGGTCCCAGCCCCTCAGCTTACTCCTAATCCTCCAACTCCCGCCACCACCCAGATCTACTTCCGCCAAGGCCCTCCTCCAGCCTCCATCAAGCAACAATCGGCCAGCCCTTCCCAGCTTCCCAGCATCAGTCATTCTCTCCCCGACCCACCGCAACCCACCTTCCGACCCCATCCAATCACCCCATCAGCCCAAGACCCTCCACGCCCAGGCCTTCGCCGCGTCGATATCAGCCTACGCCGCAAGCCTCCTCTGTCCATTCTGGACCGCATCAAGGCCACCCTCGGCCTGGCCACCACCCAGCAGCAGTCCGACCAAGCCCAGCAGGTGGCCACCAACACCGTCGCCGACTACGACTACTTCAGCCCCAGCCCGGCGGACACAACCACCCCGGCCATCTGGCAGGCCGACGTAGACCTGGTGGACTTCAACCTCGCACCCGCCCTCCTCCAGCCCGGCCTCTCCGCCCAGCCAGTGATAGTCTCCGCCCACCCGGACGTGGTCAGCCTGGACGTCGTCCCCGGCCTCCTCAGCCCCAGCCTCCTCTTCAACGTCATCGGCATCGGCCTCAACCCCTCCGTCCTCGACGCGGACATCGCCCCCGCCATCCTCAGCCCCTCCATCCGCACCCGCCTCGTCAACGCACAGGTGGCGCCGCAGCTACTCAAGGAGACCTTTGCTCCGAGTCTCCTGTCCCCGAGCATCGCCTTTGATGGGGCTAATTTGGTGTTTGCGCCGCGACTGGTGTCCCAGCAGATAGCGCCGTGTTTGCTGGGGCCCACGGTGCACATGGCCCTGCTGAAGGCGGTCTTTGCGCCGGATGTGGCGGTGTCGGACATCAATCCGTCGTTGTTGTGTCCCGGAGTGTTCTTCCAGTTGCTGAAGGCGGACTGGAGCCCGAGTGTGGCCAAACACTCGTGGAGCCCCAGTGCTTTGAGTCCGCTGTTGGACGTCAGTCTTGTGGAATTTTGATTGATTCATCTTATTGGCTGTAATTTAATAAGTTATCGCGTTTGTTTGTGTGACCGGTGATTGAGGGCGTTAGTTGTTGAGCAATGCATTCCTCTAATTTGTATCTAAAGATGGGCCTAGTTTTCGGTTTTTGATCCCCGATCTCGTGTAATTTTTTTGTTTGAGTGCGTCGATATTCGAGCATTGCTTTTCTCTAAAAAATCAGCATGACTTCTTCTGTTATATCCTAATTGATTTCGTGACAACCTCTTGTACTATGAAAGCGTTGTATAATTTGGTTTGAATAAAATACATACCTTCGCGATATGTCGTCGTTCCTCATTCTATTCCAATATTTTCACCCGTCCCCCACCTCCCTTTCAAAACTGATGGTACAACGCACTTTTGCATGCTCAGATGCTTGAAAGCATGCCCAATTGCAGAGCTGTCCATACCCCTGGCCACACAGACGATCACATGTCCCTGCTGCTGGTGGAGGAGAACTGCCTCTTTTCTGGCGACTGCATTCTTGGACAGACTCGACCTGTTATACTGCTTTCAAAGTCCCCTCTTCACTTCAAGCAGCCAAAGTTTTTGCAGGTTTTTGAGGACATGGCCCAGTACGTGGACTCTCTGAAACGAATATTTGCCCTCCACCCCAAGAAGATCTATCCTGGCCACGGCCCTGTAATATTTCGAGACTTTTCTACCCTATTCTACTTTTGATATGCGAAAAACAGTAGGAAAATGTTAATTAGCTTGTTTTCTTTATTTTGAGGTACTTATACTCCTCTCAAAAACCAAAGATTGAGGTTATCGGAGACCCAGGAGGGAAGATAGCGGAGTACTTTCGAAACATCGAGAGAAGGGAACGACTCATGCTTTCCATCCTGAGGAGAGGCTGCGCCGTCTCTGTTCAGAGTATGGTCCAGCAGATGTACCTGGTTAGAGCCTGGCATTCTAAATTCATTTACCCTCTCTTTTGATCAGATTTAAATGATGTTTATTTCCCGATTGCGTTCCTCACAAAGTGGAGCTCTTTTCGACCGGTCTTTAGCATCTTTTCGCTCTTACAAATCCGCATTCTCAAATCTTTCGATTCACTCTAAGCATAGCTGCTATTTGAGGACATATCAATGATGAAGCGTTTCGGTGCCGCCATGCAAGTTCGCAGCCATCTGACTATGCTCCTGCAGCGAGGGATTGTGGAGAAGGTGAGACCAACTGAAATTGGCCTCTTCCCAGATATGATTGTTGAAGGTGGGCATGGACTCGTACAGATTGAAAGCGCTCCACTACAATTGCCCCGGCTACCTTCAGAATATTCATCACTCCACTTCATCGCCGGCGCTTAGATGATTATAGCACTGCCAGCTTGGTGAAAGAAGAGATTAACAGATTCGTTTTGATTTTACAGATAAACTGACTAATACGTTTTCTCCAAGTCCATGGAATTAAGAGGTGTTTTTTGACAGGAGCAAGAATTGCCTTATTTCAATGGCTCATTTATTTAAAGCATGAGTTTGGTTAATTTGATCGACAGATGCATGAGAGAGAAATTTTCAATGGTCTGATAAATAAAATTAGACAAAAGTGTTAAAAGATGATTAAAATTCAAGCCACTAATGTAAAGGCTAACATTTGACAGTTTTATTAAGATCGAAAAAAATTTGTACGACGTGCAAGGAAGTTTTTTAGAGGCTTTATAACACCCCCAAGAATAAGATCTAAACAATTTTACAGTCCAACGTTATCGTAAGAAAAATAAGGTCTCTACGGCTGCAATGGCATTGTCTTGTTTTGCCACATTTCGTTACGATTAACTGTCGGTGATTATTTTTTTCCTTTCTAAACTAGAAGAAGCAGTGAATGAAGCAGCAGGAGCATAGTGGATGAGGAGTAGAGGATAGGGGGCGTATAGTATGGTAAGGGAGATATATGGTGGGTAGGCGATAGGGCCAATCATCCGGGGAAGAGGAGGCCGAAGAGGGTGCCCTCCACGTGCGGCAGGCGTTTGGCCAGCTCTGCATCCGTGCGCGCCAGCTCCATCAGATGCTCCACCGATCGCACCTCCGCCGCCTTCGCCAGTACGCCACAGCTCAGCACCACCAACACCAGCAGCACAGCCAGCACTCCTCCTCTCATATTCACCACTTCGCAAGCCTTGCTCTGGGCCAGTCCTTTGTCATCCTAGGATTTATATCCCATGGCCTCGCCTATTGTTCGCCACCTTTATAGCCAGACACGCCCTCTTGCTCGTCCATTTCATCAGAAATCTAAAAGTACTTAAAGTTCATCTAAAAATTCGCCTCGCTCTGGGCCAGACCTTTGTCATTCCAGGATTTATATCCCATGGCATCGCCTACTGTTCGCCACCTTTATAGATCGTCACCTTCTTGGTCGTCCATTTCATCAGAGATCTAAAAATTGGAAAAGTTCATCTAAATGATCACCCTAGCAGACAGACTTCAACGTCACTTTGTCACCTTTTTCTTAATTCCGTGTTCATTTTGAGCCATTTGATTTTATGAAGCCAGACCGACGGGACATAAATCACAGCAGTATTAGTAAAGGTCCACCAATAAGGGCACAAATTCGGCTCCGTGACTATCAAATGCGGATTCACAAATAATGATAGCAAAATCAATAATTTTACAAAATTTAAAAAGACGGTTTTGGCAAATAGCATTTGATTTTAGAGAGTTGTTCAAAAAAGCAAAGTATTCTCTTTATCAATACGATTCGTTTGGTGGTGAAATTAGCCAGGAAAATTAGCCATTTTTGAAAATAGCCACTTTTTTAAATTATAAAACTTGCCAAAAATGGAATTTTCAGTTTAGACTGCTCACGTATTATTATCGAAAAAAGCAGCCTAGCCTAACCCGCGTACCCCGCAGCAAACCCCTCCATAAACCAAGAGATTGAATTTGCATTGCCCCAGCTCTTATGCCATCTTAATCAGTCATGCTTGCTAGCTGCATACATTTTCTACTAAGTCCCCTTCAATCAGTCCATGACACAGCAGCCAGGGTGTTTGGATAGGTCCATAAGCTCCAAGTTCTAACCCAACCAAACAATAAGCACAATTCATCTTTTCATAAAAAACTTTAAAACCCCCACAAAGCCTGGCAAGTCATTTCAGATCAATGCAAACAACATTTTTCAGCTAATTCTGAAAAAAACGACGTCGTGCATCTTTTGGACATACAGTAATTCTGCTTCATTGGACCTCCTTTTCCAGTTCACGTATGCCTAAATTCCCTCTCAGGCTCATATATCCCTTCCATTCCCCTTTGTTGCTCAAACACGCGCCCTGGCTCTTCTACCGTAGCCGGCCTTGCCCGACTCCCGGGGCGCTTGGCAGCAGCAGCCAAGTCCAGCAGCCATCTCTCGTCTCCCTCCTTTCCGACCATGTCCCGACGAGCTGAGGAGCAGCGTCGCAAGGTTTGCCTCCTTTCGCCCTGCCCCAGATCATTCACCCCATCCATCCTGGCAACCAGGCGGAGGAGGAGGCGACGCGGGCGGTGTACGAGGAGTTTGTGAGCGCCTTCGCGGAGGAGGAGGTGGGCCAGCCCAAGGCCTTCGTGCGCGGCGGCGTCGTCAACCCGGAGAAGGATGGTTCCTGCCCCCTTCATCCATTCCCTCTGGCATCCTGGGAAAGAAAGGAGGGATTGGCAGAGAAGGGCGGGAAGAAGGACCGGCTCTACAAGCCCCAGCCGCTGTTCAAGCCGCCACCTTCCAGTGGCGGCGCATCGTCGGCGAGTTTCCTGGAAGCCAAGGCCAAGGCGGAGGAGAAAGCTCGAAGGATCATGGAGGAGGCCAAAAGGTTGCGCCATTTCTTTGCAAATGGGGAAATAGGCAAATGCGCAACTTGATAGTTCTGAGTTCTGGCAGACTTCAATTAGGGCTGATCATAGGTTCAGCAATGTTTCAGAACAAATCTTTGACGGTTTTTGCACTGTTTGCAAGGCTTCTCTAGGATTAATTGAGCACAATGCAAAACTCGAAAAAAATCTAAGGGACAGGGCTCAGATTTATATCAAAATATTCAAATGACTGAAACTAAATGCTGCAAGGCTAGAGGCTGCTTCAAGCGGTATTTTAGATCAAATCTTTGACAGTTTTTGCTTTGATTGCAAAGTTATTCTTCTGCTTTGACAAACTGATGAGAACACCAAACCAAAATTGTGACAAAATGTTCAAATGGATGAAAATGTAAAACAACTAAATGCTGCAGAGGCCGGGAAGGCTCGAGAGGCGAGCGGCCGCCGCGCCCCGGCAAAGGACCGCCGAAGCCGAAGTCCAACCTGGAGCAGTTCAAGGACGAGCTGAAGCTGATGCAGGAGGCACGCATGGAGCGAAAGCAGATACGCCAACAGCTACAGGCAATCCCCAATTTATGCTAGAATTCTGGCCCTCAAATGATGAAAATATGGTTTGCAGGAGCAACTGGGCACCGACAGGTCGCTGATTGATAAGATTGCACCGCCCCTGGAGACGCCCTACATGAGCAGCACCTTCGACCAGGACGACCCATACACCACCAATCTGTTTCTCTCCAACCTCAGGTGAGACCTTGGGGCTCTCAATCTTGACATGGAAGGGAAACATGACTGTACTCATTCTCTGACTAAAAGGACTTGCTAAGCTATTGGCCCTTCCCCTCTAGCTCTGGCCACTCTATCGTGACTTATCGCCCTCCTTGATGGCATGAAACTGCAGCACGGAGTGCATGGAGGAGGACATCATCAACGTCTTCGGGCGCTTCGGCCCGCTGGCCAGCGTCAAGGTCATGCACCCGCGCTCGGATGAGGAGCGAGCCAGAGGTGAGATTCCGAAAGGTTTCTGACATGTTTGATGCAAAAAACACTCTAGGGTACACCTGCGGTTTCGTGGCCTTCATGACGCGAGTGGACGCAGACCGGGCCGTACTCGGCGTTGATGGTTGGCTGGGCTTCTTTTGGCCTCACTTTCAAGTATCACAATATATAAACCGATAATTGAAATGAATGGCGTACCTAGCTTTTATCTTTGGTGGCGGCTAATGGAATAGCCGGGGTAGTAGTCGAGTGGTCTACCCTTCTGGCATTTCTCTGGTTTCACCAAAGAGATTAGTCGCACCGTAGACTAGATTAATGAGCTACTTGAATCCACCGGTCCAGCGTTCAATAGGCTGTGATCGATCAAAATCACGAGCTACATTATTTTTGGCGCATTTTCAAAAAATTGCTTCTTGTAAAAAACTAACTAAGAATCCGATTAAAAACCTCTCTATGACAAGCTGTCTTTTGTTCCTCTCGCTTTAAAACTGGCTTACTGACTAGTTAAACCTAACGGATCAGTAGCCGAGTGGTCTACCCTTCTGGCATTTCTCTGGTTTAATTAAAGAGAATGGTCGCACGTAGACTAGAACAGTAAGCATCGTGAATGGACCGGTCCAGCGTTCAATAGGCTGTGATCGATTGAAATCACGTGCTACAATTATTTTGCCAAAATTTAAACTACTGCTTTTAACAAAATGAAAACTAAAATTTCAAAAAATCCCAAAACCCATTTTTAAAAACTTTCCAATGCCCAACCACCATTTTTTTCTTTCACCATAAAAATTCACCCAATCCAAACCTCCCCTATCTATGCAGGCCAAGGGGAGCTGGTGAAGTCGGCGAACCTGCGCATCAGCTGGGCCAAGGGCGTGAACATCCCCGCCACCCCCGTCTTCGTCCCCCCAGCGATGGCGGAGCTGGCCCTGCCCCCGCCCCGCTCCGACCTCCCCTTCAACGCCCAGCCGCTGCCGGCGGACCTGGAGGCCTTCATGGCGGAGGCCGGGGCCCTGCCGCCGCCCTCCGGAGCACCGGACCCTGCCCGCAGCGCCGAGCCTCGCGTGCGCGACCTCTGGGACCAGGTACGCTCATTGAGCCTTCCTGAGAGATTTGACGACCCTATTTCTCTGACCATTTCTTCTTTGACCACTCGCTTGAAGTTTTTGTCCGAGAAAAAAGGCTGGTTTGCTTAGCAATGGCGCATTTCGTTGAGGGCTGGAATGGAGGAGCCTTTCCTTCCATTCCACCCCTCAACGAAGGCAGCAGTCCTCAGAAACTTGAATTGAAATTGTGATTGCTCATCAAAAGAGTTCCATGCGATTGGTCAAAGAACCTGTTTTTACTTCATTGCCAATTATGAGCCAGCCCTTGCTTGGCTGCTGTGTCTGAGAGGGAGTGTTGGTCTGTAGATGATCAGGAACGCCGTCGTGAGGGTGGTCATACCCACCGAAAGGTCAGTTCCCATACGCTCATCCTCCCTCCAGCGAGACCCCCGCGCCTGCCTCTCACCCACTGCCTCATTCCGCCTCCTCACCTGAGGCCCAACTGGCCTCCATTGCTCATTCCTCTGCCCACTTGCCCAACTTCCAGGCCATGCCGTATTTCAGGTAATTTGCTTTGCCACCAATCTAGGCTTCTTCAAGGAATAGTATGTATGAGAAATTAATTGATGCAGCAGAAGGATGCAATTAAATTGAATTAAATTGCAAAAAAATTAAGTTGCAATCATGCAGAAAAAGAGCACTAGCCTAGCACAAATACCGCGAGCCCTCTCTCTTCCGTCTCTGCAGAGGTTTCTAGCCTATCCTGTCCTTGCGCGCGATCAATGGGGTGCTGGGACAGAGGCAGAGAAGGCCTGGGTCTTTCAGGACGGTGCTGGGCCTGATCCATCGAGTGATCGAGTTCGTCGTTCGCGAGGGGCCCCGATTCGAGGCCCTGCTCATGAGCCGGGAGGCCAACAACCCCATCTATCGGTTGGGCGTTTTTATTTTCAAGATCTAAATAGTTGAGGAATTTTTGAATTGAAGCTTCCTCTTCGACAACCAAACGCCGGCCCACGTCTACTATCGCTGGAAACTTTTCTCCGTCCTCATGGTTCTTTTAGCGTCGAGCAATGAAGGATGATATTGGAGTTGATGATCTGGACAGGGTGACCCACCGAGCAAATGGCGTACGGAGGACTTCTACATGTTCGATGGTGGATCCGTCTGGCGCCCACCGCCCATCCAATTCTACGCCTCCGGCATGCCCAAGGAGCTCTACTACCTCGGTTCATACTCCCGCCTCTTCCTCATCCTCTCTAAACACCACCTCCTCCTCCTCAGCCCCCAACCACCTTATTGCCCTCAGATCCTCCTCCTCAAAGTCTCACCAGTCTTCCTTTCACCTCCCTCTTCCACCTCCTCCCCCAGCCCAGTGAAAGCCTAGTCTGAGTTGCAGCAAACTTCGGGAAAGAAGAGGGGGAGGAGAGTGGGGAGCGGTCGCGGAGTCGCAGCAGGTCGGCCTCCAGCTCCTCCTCATCCTCCTCGTCCTCCTCCTCCTCCCGCAGCCGAAGCCAGTCGCCGAGCTTCGAGAAGCGGCAGAGCAAGGCCGCCGCCGTCGCCGCCCGTCTTACGGCCTCTGCGCCCCTATCGGACAAGGACCGGGACGGACTGGAGGACCTGTCAGTGTCCTTTCTTCTTCATGCCAGTCTGGACCAAGGCAGTGGCAATGGCTGAGATATTGATATACAGGATCGATCAATTTAGGGTCTCGAAAGAAGCTCAAAACGCCGAAACGGGAATTGCTACAAAATTAGCATTTGGAAATTATATTAATAACAGCATTTTACTAGAATATCACCATTCCTGTGAAAGAAGCATCGAATCTGGCATTTCGGCCTTTTGACCTGTTGGGAAAGGCTGGCACAGATGAAAAAGCCTTCATTGACAGGCTGCGCAGCCTGAAGCCAGACCGAGGAAGCATCGGGGCAGCCATGCTCTACTGCATCCAGCGCTCCGATTCCGCCAGCGAGATCGTGGAGTGCATCGCTGAGAGCCTGGAGATCCCCGAGACCCCCCTGCACAAGAAGATCGCCCGCCTCTACCTCGTCGCCGACATACTCGCCAACTGCGGCTCTGCCAAGATGCAGAACGTCACCTACTTCCGCAAATAGTCCCTCCTTCTCTTCCGACCCCTCCTCCAGTCCTCAACAACCTCTCTTGAACAGCTTCGGAGATCGGCTGGAAAAGATGTTCGCGGACATGCGGCTCAGCTACTGCCTCATAGAGGCCCGCCTGAAAGCGGAGGGCTTCAAGCAGCGGGTGATGACGGTCTTCCGCTGCTGGGAGGAGCACAGCCTCTACGGCACCGACTTTCTCATCCGCCTCCAGAACATCTTCCTGGTTTGGCCCTATTCCCTTCTGCTCTCTCTCATACTCAACCAATCCCCTACTTCTACTCCCAGGGCCTCCTGATGGAGGAAGGGAAGGAGCTGAAGGAAGAGCCAGTGGTCAGCCTGCCCAGGCAGGATCTGGACGGGGCGCCTTTGATGCAGCCGCCGCCCAAAAGCCTCCCTCTGGTGGACTACGATGTGGACGGCGTCCCATGTTAGCAGCCTCTAGATGGAGCCCTAATGACTGAGGAGGTAAAAAGGTAGCCTTGCAGTGGAAGGCAGCGAGGAGGGCAGTGAGTCGGGGCGGAGCTCTGTGAAGGAGGCGCCGACCCAAGTGCCCCTGCCGACCCCCGCCAAGGGCGGCTTCAAGGTCTCCAAGTGGGAGGAGGTCCCCGAGGAGGAGGTCCAGAAGCAGGGTCTGCTTTTCATCCCCTTCAACTGTCCTTATTGTCCAGTTGTGACTGTTTGCTCATCATTCGCCCGATATCCTACCAACACAGGCATCAAAAAAGGCCAATAAAGCTGCTTGCAGCCATGACCACGTCGAAATGGGAGGCGCTGGAGGGCGGGGAGGAGGAGGATGATGTGGACGGTGTACCGATGGAGGAGTCCCCACCGCGCGGCGGCCTCGGCAACTCCTCCGCCCTCGGCGGCCTGGCTGCCTACCAGGCCTCCGACGACGACGATGATGAGGATCTGGACGGCCAGCCTCTGGGGGAGCCCAATCCAGCACCGCCTCCCTCAGCCCTCTCCTCCAGTCCTCATTCCAATCCTTCGCTTGCTCCCCTAGAGTACAGGGATGGGGTATTGAGGCGGGAAAGTGGAGGCGGGCAGTGATTCGAGAAGGGCCCAGCTGAGGGAGGTGGAGGTGAAGGTGATGGAGTACCAGGACGAGCTGGAGGCTGAGGGAAGGCCGGCGTCTGAAAATGCTCCCAAAGTGGCCGCCTTTCGCCAGAAGCTCGTCTCCTTGGTTCTACCTTTGCTTCTATCTAGCCTTCTCTGGCTATCACCCCCTGTTTGTTTTCTATCTCCCTATTTTCCGCCAAACAATAGAAACATAGAAAACAAGAAAAAATGCTCTCTCACCCAGTCTTGTCGTCATTGGCCTATTTTCGTCTTTTTCTAATTAATTGCCTATATTCCGCCAAAATTTTCGACATTGTATCGACATAATAGGCAATTAATAAAATTATCTGCTGTTTGAACAAGTGAATGCTGGTAGCCAGTGAACTGGGCAATGAAGAATGAAGTGAATGTGCAGCTGGAGTCGGAGTGGGCGGCGGAGGAGGAGGGCGAGCTGAGGGGGCGGGAGGCTGAGGAACCGGCTCGAGGGGAGCGGCGCAAGGAGCCTCGACGGAGCAGGGAAAGGAATGGAAGGGATTCTGGACGGAAACGCCGTCGAGACGACTCCCCGCCTAGACGGGAGGCTTCTGATTCCAGTCTGATTCTTTCTTCATTTCTGCTTCTGGTTCATCTAAGAAGACAAGATTGGACAGAGAATGTTTCCCTTTCATCCAAGAGTCGCTTTAATTACCTCAAAATTGCCTCGGGCCGTCCAAATCTTCTCTATTCAGGGGCTAGGAAAGAGCAACATAACGATTGAGGTCGAGAGAGGGAGGCGCTGAAGAAGACAAGGAAAGGATCTCGCACACCGCGACGCTCCAGGTCAAGATCACCTAAGCGCTCTCGCTCACCGCGTCGCTCCAAGCACTCCAGAAGGTTTCCCTGCTCCATTGGCGCAAGTTGGTGCGCCAAGCTTGCATTTGAAGGTCCAGAAGTCCCTCTCCGAGGCAGCGAAAGAGCAAACGATAGAGCCATGTCCAGCAATTATTTTTTACACCTTGTCGAAGATTGTTTTATACCTTGCATACGCAGCGGCTAGAGATCAAGAAATGTGTGTGTTGCCAAATTTATTGAAAGTCGGCTAACGATTGTTCTCTCAATACATCCTCAGAAAACGCGGACCAACTCAGCATAGCACATAAGAAAATCAGATTGAAGTCTGAAGACTGGCTGTTCATAGCTTGCGTATATACTTGCTGAGCAATTATGTCAATCATAAGATGTGCTCTAAAGCTGACATGCATTTAGTTTTAGTTTGTGAGACATAGACATTAGCGTTAGCAAAGTTAGCACGCTCTTGCCAAAATGCAACGGTCCAAGCAGCATATTCTAGTAGAAGTAAGTGTACTTCTTTGCCTCGTTGTTCGCGGCCATAGTTTTCAAGGAAGAAAGATCTCACCAACGGTACCATAAAATTTTAGTTTTGTTTGCAAACCTATGTTCGACACTTTTGCTTCGTTCCATGCCCATTTGTTCATCTGAAGCATCCTCTCGACCATTTCGCTCTGATTGAAATTGCCCATCCTCCCTGCTCATCCACTCATCGATTTATAGCACTCCACTCAAACATTTATTGCACTCTATCCATGCAGATAATTACTTCTCCCTAGACAAAGTGGAGTGGATAAAAATATGATAAGTTCACAGAGGAGTAGCAGTGCGTCAGCGGAGAAGCAGGAAAGCAGCAATCTGAATGGGCCCTGTGAAGGCAATCTGTGAAGGTGCATGGGCAGAGTGAAAGGGCAGTGGAGAACCTGGAACTGGAGCAAGGGAAGGAAGTTGGGAGGGCTGAGCTGAGGACAGGTTGGATGGCTGTGCAGTCTGGCGTTGGCTCTGTCCAGGCCACTCTTTATCACCAAGGCTTCTGCCTCCGTCATTGTCTTCCGATAGATCTGGCAAAAGGGAACTTGAGCTTCTGCCACATGCTGCGAGCCAACTTCAAGGCTCTGATGATAGATAAAGGCGCTGAAGCCGATGCTGAAAGCGTGGTCTACATAATGGACAAGGTCGCAGCGCCCTGCTCGCAAGTACGGCCTGGAATTGGTGTGATCAGGAAGAAGGCGAAAGAGGAAGTGCAGGGCTCACTCCTTTGCCAAATAGCCGGCCATGTAGAGGATCGGATGCTCTGGCGAGTCCTCAGCGTCAAAGTTGGCCATCATGTCTCTTCCAGCACTCCCTTGCAGAAATACGTCCTTCTTCTGCAACCCATTCTGAGCACGAGCTAAAGCAGTATGGCAACAACAGAGTTTCAATGTACGCGCATGAAAGCGCCAAACATGTGGCGGAAATTGGTCGAGCGGTGCATGGCCCTGTAGCGCCCACTTTGGATAAAATCGCCATCCTGCAAAGTGAAATGAATGTCCAAGAGCCGTGGTATGGGAACTGGAGTGGGGGATGGGAAACTTTGTGCAGTGGAAGATGGTCTCGAAGAGGGAGTGTAAAAGTGTTTGTGAGGTGGGAGCTGAGCAGTTCACGCACTAGCACACCGCCCAGGGACAGCAGAAGTGGCGATGGCGAAGACAGAGGCCAGCTCCGAACCTGTCTGAGGCCAGGAGCAATCAATGCTTTGCCCGCTTTGTGCCCGTAGACTGCTGTAGCGATGAAGAGGAGTAGACAGAGAAGACGATAGGGCAGCAGCTGCCATAGGCCGAGTTCTGCTTAGGGCTTTGGTCAATGAGTGGAGGGGCTGGAGGGAGATAAAGTAGACCAGGACTGAGAGTAAGGAGGAGGACCAGGAGAGGTAAGCGTCGGTGGAAGAGGAAGAGGGGGTCGAGGAAGAGAGTGCGAGTGAAAGGGTACTGCTGCCATCTGGCGTAGTTGATGCTGGCGCGAGCAAGCTGGGCGCGGCCTCTGCCTACCAGGCCCATCAGGGAGGAGTCATTGCTGGCCTGGGGATTGAAGGAGTCGGCGTTTAGGAAGCCCACCGCCTCCACGTCGCGGAACAGGATATCTGTGCTATCGGCCAGCACTGTTTTCATGGCCTCCGAAACATTCTTTAGCTGGTACACCGCCCAACTAACCTTGACCATGTTTCCAGCACTTTGCCCTTTGAAAGCAATTTTTGTGATGCTGCCTTTGCTCCTATTTCCATATTTGTTTTGTGCACACGCGTTTAAAGTTTCTGGCTGAAGCATTGCTGGTCAGATTTCGTTTGAAAAACAATTGAGGGCTGTTGCTGTAAATGTGGTTCTATCCGGTTCTCCGAAATCGCCCCAGTTTTAATCTGGTGGCACTATCTATGTATCTAAGTTACTTACTGAGTCAATCATAAGTTGTGTTGTAAAGCTGAGATGCATTAAGTTTTTGTTTGCGAGACATAAAGCTTAGTTGCTCTTGCAACGAAATCACATTGAAGCGGGGAATATCACGAAGCTGCAGTGGAGTAGGAGAGGCTAGTAGAAGCAGATGATGTAGCGATGGGTGTGGTCCTGCAACTCTTCGTCTCTCACCCTCTTTCCAATGGAAACCCGGAAAAGGTGCATGCCCAAAAGTAGGACCAACGGCGACGAAAGCTGGGCGCCGGCGTTGCACAGCCCGGCTGTTGCGTGGGGTTGAATTTTTGGTCCATATCGTTGTATCTGCAGCCTTTCCCCCTTGCTCCCCAACCTAGCGCCGTCTCCCCAGAAACTCACCCGGGCACATACCAAGAGGTCCACTTGCCGCTGAACCATTGTATCTTGTAGGCGATGATCTTGCCGTGGAGGTAGTGGAGGTCCTGGTTGGGGTCCATGTTGCAGCCCCAGAGGCCTCCGTTGGGTCGCAGGGGTCCACTGGTGATGTCGGTGCAGTTGAGTGTGCCGGTGTCGTACTCGTAGGGCAGGACGTCACCGGTGGGCCCCGTCCCCAGCTGCCCCTCCACCACCACCACCACGAGCGCCAGACCTAGGAGGAGGCAGAGGAACACCAGCACACAGATCGCCTTCCCACCACCAGTGCTGCACATCCTTGCCTACTTCTGCTGCCCAACTGTGTTCCTCTGAGCCGTTTGGATCCTTATGTACCCTGGTCCGTTGCTAACAAACAAACTTGGTGTCATGTGTAGTCTGGTCCTGGTGCTACCGACGATGACGATTTCATCAAGCTAACAGCATGACGAGAGTTTTCTTGCCTGCTCTAGGCATTGTTTTTACCGATACTAGCTGTCTATTGATGAATGATCAAGCACTGCCTCTAATGAGATGGCGGTCTATGATGTCATCTGTGGACCTTACTAGACAATGTTACCACCGGTAAGCCAAAAGTTGTGCATTTTTCTCCTAAAACTGAACATCGTCAGATTAACTTCTTAATTTTTGACCGCGGAGCAGCCCGAAGGGCCGCTCCGCGGTCTATAGAGGTTACTCAACTTTTGTCCTCATATATATATATATGTATATATGTATTTCTGGAAATGCTGGCCCCGGGCGAATTCTCAACGGATTTGGACAAACTTTTTTTTTCCTGAAAGGTAATGCTATTTTAGGAAGATCTGGAGGGGTAGACCCGGAATTTGAGCATTTGAAACATTACTTTTTTGTGTAGAAAGGTTGAAAAATGGGGTATGCTGTAAAATGCTCAATTCTCAACGGATTTTGACAAACTTTTTTTCCCCTGAAAGGTAATAATATTTTAGGAAGATCTGGAGGGGTGGAACTGATCCCGGAGCATTTGAAACATTACTTTTTTGGGTAGAACTTTTGAAAAATGGGGTATGTTGAGAAATGGCGGATTCTCAACGGATTTGGACAAACTTTTTTTTTTGCTGAAAGGTAATAACATTTTAGGAAGATCTGGAGGGGTGGAACTGGTCCCGGAGCATTTGAAACATTACTTTTTTGGGTAGAAAGTTTGAAAAATGGGGTATGTTGAGAAATGGCAAATTCTCAACGGATTCGGACAAACTTTTTTTTTGCTTAAAGGTAATAACATTTTAGGAAGATCTGGAGGGGTGGAACTGATCCCGGAGCATTTGAAACATTACTTTTTTGGGTAGAACTTTTGAAAAACGGGGTATGTTGAGAAATGGCGGATTCTCAACGGATTTGGAGAAACTTTTTTTTTGCTTAAAGGTAATTAAATTTTAAGAATATCTGGAGGGGTGGAACTGGTCCCGAAACATTTAAAACATTACTTTTCTGGGTAGAAAGTTGGAAAATTGCAATATGCGGTTGTTGCACTGTAGTACCTGAAGTCTTGAGAATTGCACAGAAGAGTTGATTTTTTTGTTCACTAGTCTTATATGTCGATTCTAAATCTGTGCTTACTTTTGAAATTGGTTGAGAAACCACAGACTTGATTTTTGAGTTACAAAGTATCATATAAAGGATGCGCTCCGCGGTCACCTATTGCACTTTGCGCCATATACTTGTTTTACTTTTGGGACATCACAAGCAAAGTTATATTTTTCTAAATTTCCATGGCCAAAGGTGATGGACTATTCACTCAGTTTATTTTGATTTATTGGTTAAGATCTAATATCGAACATCTGCTTATCATGGAAAATTGAGCAGCAAAATATCATAGCGAACTAATTGGATTGTAGCAGAGTGTCATAGTGGCAGGCAATTTGAGCCTTCATTTCCTCGATGCTGCAGTTGTACCAGGTGTGACCGCCTCAAACAATACCAGCAACATTGACCTGCCACAGATCGGGTGGAAAATTCGAGCAACTTTTGATGGTGGCCATAACGGAGTTTTCACTTGGTGCATCAGGGCAAAAATCATTGTCTGTATCGTCACTATGACACACGCCTAGCATGTGACCGATTTCATGAGCAATGAGATATCGCCAAGTCAACCGATCTTTCACTGTAATATCATTTCACAATCTGTCTTCGAAATCTACAAAAACCATCGATAACTTTAATTATATTTACTGTTTCAAACTTCAATGCTGCTTATTTCTCTCCACTTTTGGAGCAAAAAAGCAACGAACAGTTGTTCTCGAGACAGTGACAAGCTCCTTGACAGACAGTTGTCATAAATCGTGAGAACCTTGAGCCATTACAGTGACCATTTTCTGCCCAGTGACGACACCATTCATTGTTTGTATGACATGCAGCTAAAAAATGTGCTCACTCACTAAAATTTTTACAACAATTAAACATGGTTAGACATGGATACACTCTCAGCAAAAATTTCAGCTTTTAAGCCATTGATGGAGTTTAGCAAAGAACTTTTAAAAGCATGGTTTTTCATAAGGCAACAATAAGAGCACAACGATAAGAGCAGAGCCCTTGCACAACGATAAGAGCAGAGTGCTTTAAACAAGTATAATGGTGCAAAGCGCAATAGATGCTCGCACAGCAAACACCAACATTCTTGTTGAAATTAATATTTGAAATTAAATTACTCAATTAAAAGTTTTTTTTATTAGGCTGGCGCGAGGGAGCAAGGCGAACCGTCAGCGCCCAGCCCCTCTTTTCGACCCAGGTGTATGTTTTGAGGGTTATTGCTAGATCTCAATTTTGATAAGGCTGATGTTCGTCACTGAAAGCTCCAAACGTTTTAATTCTTTTTGCAGTGAAAAGAGCAACATCGAATTGACCATTTTTATCTGTTGACTTTTGCATAAACCGATTTATTTTACCATGAAAAATGAAAAAAACCATTTGTCCAAACTCCTCCTTCTCCTTCTCCTCCTCCGCATCTATTCAATGGACGATAGTAGGTATTCAATTGGCTAACAGTCAAGGGTTTACTCGGCGAGGCAAAGGTAACAAGGTATACTCGGCGGTTGCCAAGATGCGCGGCCTCACCGCAAGACACCACCTAGATGAAAATGCATGCCAAAATTCAACAGATTTCAGTGAAAAACCATGAATTGTGCATGTTCCGATTTTTGAAACATCAATATTTTGGGTTTTTGACCATATATCAGGAAATACTAATTATTTCAAAAATTTCTTTTGCCAGCTTCAAGATGTTACTATCACGGACGTACATACCAAAAATCAGCTAATTTCATTAAAAAACGGTGGACCTATTGCATGTTCAAATGTTTGAAACATCAAGATTTTGAGTTTTTGTCTATAAATCAATAAATAATAAATATTTCAAAATTTCCTCTTGCCACCTTCAAGATATTACTTATACGAACGTACCTGCCAAAATTCAGCCATTATCATTGAGAAACCAGTGATTTATGAATTTTCGTATTTTGAAACATCAAAAAATTGAGTTTTGGCCGAAAATCAAAAAATTACGTCAAGCCCAAAAAATGGCCTGGAGATACCACCCAAGCGGACTTTCATGCAAAAAATCAGCCAATTTCGTTGAAAAACCGCGGAGTATGGGCCCCGGACAGACATACATATCTTTGCTTCGCATGCTAGGCTACGCTCCGGGGCCTTCGCACCCATGCCCTACGGCCTCCGGAGCTCTGACTGCCCTGCGCTCCGCGGCAGGCGGCCTGCGGCCGCGCAAAAATGCCTTTAATTTATATTGTTGAGTCAAACCTCTGAGGGCCTGGTTCGAATCCACCTCACTGTAAAATTTTTGTCATTTTATATATGTACTTTTTATATTATTTAAAAAGTAGAAGAAATATCTGGTACCATCGGCAAGCCAAAGTGGGTCTATTTTCTCCAAAAATTGAAATTGCCTCAAGTAAAATGTGAAAGAAATAAAACTACTACAAGTAGAATCAGCTGAGCCACCTGCATTTTGTTCTTGGCGCATACATGAATTCAGGAAAATGAACTGCGCGCTTGGATGAACTGAACTGAACCCATTTGGCTTGCCGATGGTACCAGATATATATATATATATATATATATATATATATATATATATATATATATATATATATATATATATATATATATATATATATATATATATATGTATATATATAATATATATATATATATATATATATATATATGTATATTAGTCAACATGTATATACACTATATATATGTAAATGACGGCAAAAAGTTAGTCACCTGTACAGACAGCGAAGCAGCCCTTTTGGCCGTTCTTCAGTTAAAAATAGAATTACTTGGGTATAGGTAGTGCTTTTTTACTTTGAATAAGGCAGCAATTAATTTTTTGCCGCAGTTAGCCATCTGAGCTATACCTCCTCCTGATTGATTCAAGTTTGGCGGCGAATACCTGACATATGAACCAAATGCAGTTGTATTTTTGAAAATCCGTAAATTTTCTTCCAAATCATTCGCAAAGGCTAGCGATGAAATCCAAAATAACCCCGTAATAAACAGATTCATTGTTCCTTTTCTTAAACTAGGAAGCTTTCTGAGATTGTCATGAAAACTTTCTCGATTGCTATTGTTTGCATCAAAAGCTG
This sequence comes from Ptycholaimellus sp. GST1_10, assembly GCA_030248095.1. Taxonomy (NCBI): domain Eukaryota; kingdom Metazoa; phylum Nematoda; class Chromadorea; order Chromadorida; family Chromadoridae; genus Ptycholaimellus; species Ptycholaimellus sp. GST1_10. The sequence continues at coordinate 48,418 of JASANA010007624.1, read as the reverse complement.
GTAATCCTGGCGGAAATGAATCCAGGTATTCTATAAACCAATTGAAGTGAATATAGATCTACAATTTATTTATTAGTGTATGGGCGTTTAGTTCAATCGCTGAAACTCTTACGCCATGGCTATTTAGCTCGTCAAACTTCTGCTGCACAGATTCAAGCACATGTTCCATATCCTTTCTTAGGTTTGCTTTGGCTGTCCAATTTACGCCATATTGTTCGAGAAGGTAATGGTCGACATATACCGACACGTTCAGTGGCAGGTTGTATGTTGTCAGGCCAGTGACACGTACTCTGAATTATATTGGCCTGGCGTGAGGGAGCAAAACGACAGTTTGTGCCCAGCCCCTCTTGTCGCCCCAGGCGTACGTTTTCGAGGTTAGTTTAGAAGCTAATTTTCGGGTCCAGAATTTTCGGGATTTTTCCAAAAATAGGACCTTTTTTAATCAATCTAGTTAGTTGGGCGCATGCCTACCAGGAGTAGGGGCTTGTCCCCTACCAGGAGTACCAAGTAGGCGCAAGTTTCCAATGTCTCGGCCTCAACATAGTGGCAGAATTCAAAAAAGTGCCCTCAAAAAAAGTGTTAATTTTTTAAAAGTTCGGGAACGTACTGGAGGGCAATTTTCTTATTCCAAGTATTGAAATTTTTGAATTTCCATAGCAAAACCTATAAAACAGGCTTGTTTATCCATGTGGACGAACGCGCAACTTCGTGCTCCCAGCATCATGAGAGATATTTGAAGGTGAGCATGGGGAAATGTAAACAAAAATTTGTAGGTATTAAAATTTAAATTTTTCTGCTTGAAACAAATTTTTGGGGCAGTATCCGTCTGGTAATGTTGTTTTTAGTCTCAGTTTTGATGTTTGAGTGAGTAAAATTTGAGAGTATTTTCCTCCTAGTCTTTAACACTGTCTCTGTTATAAGCTAGCCGGCAAGCCGAAAGTAGAGCTCGTTTTTCCCAAAAATCGACTGGATCAAATGTATTGCCAAAGAAATATTGCTACTGCTTGTGGAATCTGCTTCTGGGGCATTTGCATTTTGTTTTTGCACGCAATGCTCTTTTCATGCGCGTTCAAACAAAATGCAAGTGACACAGCAGATTCCACTTGTAGTGAAAATATTTCCTTTGCATTACACTCGGGCCAATAGTTTTTTTGGGACAAAAGAGCTCTACTTTAGGCTTGCTGATGGCTTTCTTTCAACGTTTTCTGAAACAAAAATTGAATTTTCTCACGAGGCTAGACAAATTCCAATAAATTAACCAACCAATATCGATGTTTTCCTACTTTGACAGCAAGAACACATCTAAAACCAAGGTTCTACGACAATTTGCACCCGGGACTATTTGCACCCGACTATTTGCACCCAAACAAATTTGCACCCAGACAATTTGCACCCGACAGTTTGCACCCGACTATTTGCACCCAACGATTTGCGCCTAACTATTTGCACCCAACAGTTACTATCCTATGTTTGCTGAGTTATTTAATCCGTTTTCATTAAACAAAGCATTTCTGTTGGTTTTTGAGTTGTAGCATGTATATTAAAATTTAATTTAGTAAAACATTAGTTTAAAAGACTAAAATGCTACAGCATGCAAAGCTTATGAATTTTCAATCATGAAAAAGCTCAAGACAAGGTTTTACACAATCGTGGTTTATTTCGACTCAAATTGAGACTCATTTTGAACGAGCATTTTATCAGGTCCAATTCATCAGTATTGGTTCATCTAAAAACTCCACTGGTCATTCATAAGCAGGCGGCAATTTATGGCAGTACCATGCCTCAGTAGCGTATTTCGATTTTGTTTTTTCTTTAGTCTGTATTTGCTTTAAGGATAAGTTTTTTGAACTTTATTGTTTTGAACTTTTTGAAATTTTGAAATGAAAATCTTAAGCCGAACCCGGCCACCTGGCGTTTCGGCCACTGCGTCCTGACAGTCCTGACAGACAGCCTTAGGTCATGCAAAAGTGCCTGCCTCATTTATCATCCATCTCATGCCTCATTACGGAATCCATCTCATTTACCGTGATAATTAATTTGAACAAGCATAACCTATTTCTGCAAACCTTGCGGGGACAGTTCTGACCGAAAATATTGGTCAAAGAATGCGATAAAAGCAAAACTCCAAATATTTCTAGAATTATTTTCATTTCTCTTAACTTCGCTTGACTGACGTTTCTTTGAGCGTTGTAAATTAACCGTGGGAACTTTGGAAAGACTGTTTATAATTTAAAATAAAAATTCACGTTTTTGATGTGATTTTTATTTTTAAGAAGACACATTTTTAAAAATCATATATTTTATTTTTAGCTGCTGTGTTATCTAAACCGTAAACGGCTTGATGCCAAAATCATTCTGGGCAATCAATCGAAATCAATTTAAATGAGAAAATCCTAATCTTTATCCAAATGTTTTAGTGTGCAGAGAGGTGAAGGTGGGCGCGCTTTAAGCTGATTGCACTTAAAATGGCTTGGGCATAAAGGTGAAGAAATTTGATTTGATCTTAGCATACAAAGATCATTGTAAATCGGTTGGGCTGTAAGGCGATGAAATTAAATTTGCAGTCTGATCAGTCAATTTGTACGTAGCAAATGAGCCACCTCACCAACAAGACTAAGACAGCCCAGGAAATTTACTTAATTTAATTTATTTAGACCCAGAACATAGCTCCTATCACAGCGCTATACCCTGGCCATAAAGAATGGATGGTGGACGAATATACTTCCCGATGTAAAGAAAGTTTTTGGCCATAACTTGCTCAATTCTTAATCAATCTTCTTTTGATTGAAGCTTTGAGTTTTTTTCGTCGTTTGAACATACTCGCAGCTCTGTTGAATGTCCACAAAAAATATGGCTGGCAATCATATTTTCTAATCCCGTAATAAAGTCAGTCAGTTGCTACGCTCCGCTTAGGCTCTGCTCGCACGGACCCAATCCAAGGCTGATAGCATTGAGATTGAAAGAGTTTGAATATACTTCACTTGTTTTATATTCAAAAGATGTAAGCTAAGGATAGAGTACGATGAGGATTGCCTCAAAATATCGGGCATGCCGCCCTTCGCCAACCGCCGGCGGGACCTCGATCTCAGTCTCAATCATAAAATTTTCCACCATTTTTCTAGTGCCCCAGATCATCTCAGACGAAAATACTCCAAGAGACAGTTGCAAAGAAATAAGCGGCTCTACAAGGAAATAGCAAATACAAAACAAAGGTCTTTACATAATGCCTTACATAATACTTACGTTGCTTCAAATGACGGTAATACTTAAGACTTCGATTTTCGGCGCAATTCGGGATCATTCCATTCAGATACTTGCTGGTGTGGCGGATATCGACTGGGTCTGTGCAGGAGTTGCAGGGCGTTGGCGGCGGAGTATCGTCCGAGGGGACGGAGGAGGAGGGCGCGTTTTTACGGACTTTTTCCCCATCACTCACCGGTTGTCAATATCAGTACCATACAGGCGTGAGATATTCCAGTTCAGCTTCAAATCCATCTTTTTTTGTTTTGAAAAATGATAGCTTTCGCTCAATAACTAACGTCCACAAAGGCCCTTGCACGTCCTAATTAATGGTGTCAGCTATTTTTGGCTTGACCGTGTCGATATCACGATCGCTAGACATCTAGGCTGAATAAGTGCTGCATTCAAATTTCATGCTCATAACCTTTCCAGAAATAAACCTGAACCAAAAAATTTTAAACCCTCATTATGCACTGGCAATAGATGTTCAGGTACTTTTTGCTGACTGGAAAGAATGGGCTGTCAGAAATGCCGCTACGAAACCTGGTGCTTTCAGTTGTGGCCAGCAGCAGCAGATTGGTTGGATTTCTAATTTGAAATTTAGCCATCCAACCCAAACTGCTCTGTGGGACAGGTTCTCGCACGTCATAAGGGTGAAGAGGCATTGAGAGTACGGTAGCCTCTGAATTCTGGGCAGGGAGGGAAATCAGGCACAGGTTGGCCGTCCAGTTTTCCACAAACAAACGAACCCCACACAAAGTATAGCTTCGTGCGCAAAATGTCACGAACTCAAGCGCCAATATCCAAAAGCGCTTCTCCAAAACGAGCCACGCCAGCCGAACACTCCCTTCTCACTCATGCCCCTTCATTCCCTTCACGGCCTACCAACTACAGCTCCATCACTCGGCTGCTTTTAGAATCCCTACCTCCTCCAGCCACACTGTTAAGCCTTACCTGCATTATTCATTGCTTCCAAACTGAGTCAATGTTCTGTTGAGTGGTTGAACTCAAAGATGGAGTTCATGGCAGCGAAAGAGAATGCGGGGACCCAGACTGAGGCTAGTGAAGAGAGCCTCTGGGATATTGCCATTGAAGGCTTCGCGAAGGCTGCACCGGTGACCCAATCTCATATTTGCCCAGCCTCATTGGAAACCAAATCCTTCTTGACAGGAGAAGCGCTCCAACAAGCGAGATGCAGCTGTTCAAGTTGAACAGGTCTGCTTTTGTAAAGACTGGCTCCTGTTTCTCTGGCTTCTAGTGACCCCTTATTGAATGAACTGTCCATTGCAGATGGGGTGCAACAGCCTTCAAGAGAAGGACCATGGAAGCAAGGAAGCACTAACTGATATTTCATGCAAACATTCGCTGGTCTAAAATTTTGCGAATTTCAGTTTTTCATTGCTTACTAGAAAGGTGAACCCCTCCTCCACAACTACCGCCTTATTTCTGACAGGAACGCCGCATGTGCACTTAGGAATCAGAGGCGCCAAAGGTATTGGAACCTAATGCCTGAATCAGTTATCCTCAGCTCCAAAATGAAAATTTATGTCCTACGTGATGCTCAATCTGTGACCATTTCATTCCCATCCCATTCGTTCTGCAGTGCTTTTGTTTGTCACTGCTTTATTTTCCGGCTTGCCGATGAAAACAAAGAAAAGAAAGTTTTGTGTTGTTTTCCAATTGGATGCCCATCGGTCCAGCTCTAGAGGGATAAAAGTTTCTTGCTCCTAGCAACTAGCATTGGTCTGAGACTTTGTTTAGAGGTGTTTAATAAAATTAATAAACTACGTTTTGAATAATTATCGTGGTTTCGGTGCACCCAAATCAAGCATAACCTATGCTTAAATCATTTTAGCCTGACAATGTCAGCCTGACTTTCTGATGCTGATTCCACTTCCTCAGCTTATCCATTGGCGAACCAAATATCGTTTATTTGTCAATGCACGCTGCCTATTTCAGTTCAAGATTGCTTAAGACACATAATCTGATAGACTCGAGATAGGCTGTAAGAGGGGTATTCCAGATTTGAAAAAAAAAATTTCTCCGTTTCGTGCCACAATCCAAGGTAATTTAGTTCTCATCTCTGTGCCCAAGCCGTTTTGCGAAAAACGAATTGGTTGACCTGATATGGCCAATTTTGTAACATGCACTTTTTTCAACCTTTGAAATTAGCAATTTCAGTTTTTTGAAAATTTTGTTAAAGAAATTTTCAATAAGTGTGGACTATTATACATCATTCGAAAGGTAATTTGAATACAAAAAAGATGGTATACTTCAATATTTGCATTAAGTGTTCTGAAAAACGAAATTTTGAAAAATCGGAAATTTTGGTTTTTCAATTTTGGCACAAAAAAACTGATAGCTCAATTGTGAGTGAATTTGCCAAAAGAACATTCTAGCCCACATTAAAATTCAGATTCTTGCGGTCATTTTGGTATATAACACGCCTGGTTTCGTTTTGTTCGCATGGACACTTTTTTTGAATGAAAATTTGAAGTCATGATTCGACCCTATGTTAAAGCATAGGCGAAATTTTCGGAAAAAAATTTTTATCTCAGATTTTCATTTTTACTGCCTAAATATCTTCTTTAGGGTCCAATACACCCCACTGCCACATTTGTTTCTTTTGTTTTAGGTCAAAATAGGTCAATCCTGAATCAACTATTTCCTATGCTTAAGCATAGGCCATATTAGGCTTCTCTCCCATTTTAGAAGTTTTTGGGCCATAACTCAACTAAATCTCCACCAATTTCAACAAACTTTTTTTCACAGAAAGCCTAAATGCTTTTTCATCATTGTGGTCCCAAAATAAGGTGTGTAAACTGTACACAGGTTGCGCGGCACTTAATTATCCTAGCATACACCTATTAGCCTACAAGCAGCTTTAGGTAACATAATTCAGTGCCATGAAACCTCTGTTCATTATTAAAAGCTGTAGCTGGTCTCAATTAAAGCAAAACGTTTCTGGGCTTTCTGCGAAAAAAAAGTTTGTTGAAATTGGTGGAGATTTAGTTGAGGTATGGCCCAAAAACTTCTAAAATGGGAGAGAAGCCTAATATGGCCTATGCTTAAGCATAGGAAATAGTTGATTCAGGATTGACCTATTTTGACCTAAAATAAAGGAAACCAATGTGGCAGTGGGGTGTATTGGACCCTAAAGAAGATATTTAGGCAGTAAAAATGAAAATCTGAGATAAAAATTTTTTTCCGAAAATTTCGCCTATGCTTTAACATAGGGTCGAATCATGACTTCAAATTTTCATTCAAAAAAAGTGTCCATGCGAACAAAACGAAACCAGGCGTGTTATATACCAAAATGACCGCAAGAATCTGAATTTTAATGTGGGCTAGAATGTTCTTTTGGCAAATTCACTCACAATTGAGCTATCAGTTTTTTTGTGCCAAAATTGAAAAACCAAAATTTCCGATTTTTCAAAATTTCGTTTTTCAGAACACTTAATGCAAATATTGAAGTATACCATCTTTATTGTATTCAAATTACCTTTCGAATGATGTATAATAGTCCACACTTATTGAAAATTTCTTTAACAAAATTTTCAAAAAACTGAAATTGCTCATTTCAAAGGTTGAAAAAAGTGCATGTTACAAAAGTGGCCATATCAGGTCAACCAATTCGTTTTTCGCAAAACGGCTTGGGCACAGAGATGAGAACTAAATTACCTTGGATTGTGGCACAAAATAACTGGATACGGAGAAACTTCATTTTTCAAATCTGGAATCACACATTTTGAGCCTATCGAATTCCGCCTCTTAAATTAAGTCTCGAAGAATCCTAAAGAATAAACTTTACCGCTTTAGCCCCAGATTGCCTTCACTTAAAGAACATGTGAAATGACATGATGTGTCTAGCAAAGACTCTAATGCGTTCTATAATCCATTCCATGTCCTCCTTCATGCTGCTACTCCGTCTCCATCCAGACTCCATCCAATCTCCATGGTTCTAGTCAATTTGCCATAGTTTGCCCAACCTAAATTGCCTATTTGCTAAATTGGTTCCTGGTTCAAACGGTTTCAACTGCTCATCACTCAATGCTTCCGCTTCTGGCCCAGATCGTAGGCAACTGATATAAAGAGGGCGCTTCAGGAGAGAGGAGATGGGGGATAAAGCGGCGCGTTCTTTGCGTACAGAAGTGGCGGGCGAGGGAAAGAGCTGGCCAGAGGAGAGGAGAGTTTACACCGGTACGTATGCCGCGGCACTTGGCTTCGTCTGGGGTGTGTGGGGGGGCCTGTGTGGAGTTGAGTGTGTATACGCCCACCAGTACCCCCACCAGTGTACTACGAGGGGGCGCGGCCTGTTTACTTTCCTATGCCCATTGCGGTCTCTCTCTGCCCTCCTGCCACAGCGTGCCTTTTTCCCTGCCTATGCAGAGGCTGGGGGCAGGGAAAGTTCTTCCTAGGGCCCCCTGTGTACACAAATGGGGCCTTTACTTGACTTGCTCTGCGCATTCTTTTCCCAATCTTACTCCTCTCCTTCTTACTCAGCCTTCATTCCAGGCCTCCTAGCATGAGCAGCAGCAGCTAGAGGCTGGTTGGGGCAGTTGCTATGAAGCTGTATTTGCTTCCGCTGCTCTTCGGCCTGATTTGGGGCAGCCAGGCACAAGTGGGCATCATGCACAGCTACTCAGGTTCACCTCAATACCTTCGAAGTTTTTGCCTCTGAGTTGCAAGATTTGTCTTTTGTCTTGTGCAAGATTTGTTGGCCAGAGAATAGTAAGCTTTTTCCTTAGGCACCTCCAATCCCTGCTACAACTCGCAAGGCGAGGCGCAGCGCTGTGTGCCGGACTTTGTGAATGCGGCCTACAACCGGCAGGTGCAGGCCACCAACATCTGTGGACTGGCCCGCCCCATCGTTTTCTGTCAGCAGACGGGGCACTCTGGCATGAACAAGGTTGCTTCTCTGAGGATGTAAAGGAAGGGGGAGTTGAAGGGATGATTGAAGGTGTGCGATCGGTGCGATGACAGCGGACAGCAGGGCAGCCCGCACCCGGCGGAATACCTCACGGACTTCAACAACCCCCAGAACGAGACCTGGTGGCAGTCGGAGACCATGGCCGAGGATATCCAGTACCCTACCCGGGTCAACCTCACCCTGCGACTTGGTACTCCTTCTTTCCCTGTCCCTCCTTTCAGAAGAACCTGGACCCAAATCATTCCTTTTTGATGTTGCCCATCCCTCATATGATTCCCTAAGACCCATCCCACTGCAGGCAAAACCTTCGACATCACCTACGTGCGGCTGAAGTTCAAGTCGCCGCGGCCCGAGTCCTTCAGCATCTACAAGAGGACGACGGAGGAGGCGGACTGGGAGCCCTGGGCCTTCTACTCGGCCACCTGCCGGGCCACCTACGGGAAGCCCGAGGGCGCCCCCATCCTACCCGGCGCCGAAACCGCCGCCCAGTGCACCAAGGACTACTCCGACATCAGTCCACTTACTGGTGGCAATGTGGCCTTCTCCACCCTTGAGGGGAGGCCGTCGGCAAGACACTTCGAGGACAGCCCCGAGCTTCAGGTACACCCAGCAGACTTCTTTCTCTAGGGTGGGGGCTGATTGATGAAGGCTGCCTGTCTAGAGGTGACTCATAGTTGAGCAGGCCACCATCCTTCTCCCTCCCCATCTCCTAAACCAAGTGTATATAGCCAACTGGTCTTTATGCGGTTAATTTAGGGATAAAAGTAACTGCAAATCTGCGAAAAATATCTTCTTTGCCTATTGCCAGGTTGAGTGCTTGAAGGAAGGGCTGTGCAAAAAGGGCAGTTGATGCTTGGGGAGCAGCTGTTTGGCCAGTCCCCTCTTGAAAGGTCATGGGAGGCTGGGCAGACTTTTATACTCCCCTCAGACCCCACTCTCGCCACAATTTCCCTTCCACAAATACTACCACACCCGCCCTAATCGATTATGCCCCATTCAATTCACAGTCTTTGCAACTTCTCAAAGACAATTGAAGAACAATTCTGACAACTGGGGTAGGGAGAAACATATGTAAATTGATCATTTCCTGACAATGCAAGGCATATAAATACATTTGAATATAGCCAGGATTGCTGAAGAAAGCGAAAAGATGGTAAAAAGAGAGAGAAGCTGTCCTTGAGGAATGGGTGACAGCGGTGGACATCCGCATCGTGCTGGAGCGTCTGAACACGTTCGGTGACGAGGTGTTCAGGGATGAGAAGGTCCTGCGCAGCTACTACTACGCCATCACCGACTTCGCCGTCGGCGGACGCTGCAAGTGCAACGGACACGCCTCTGAGTGCGTCAAGTCCACCGGCGATGGCCTGGAGGTTAACCTCACCCTTTTCTCTTCCTCTCACTTCATCCTCACCTTCAAAATCCCCTTCTCCTCATCAACTCTTCTCCTCATCAACCCTCCTCCTCATTCTTTCCCACGATCAGCCCCTTTACACCTCCACCATAAATCTACAATCCCCAACTCTCTCCAGGAACGATTGCTGTGCCGCTGCGAGCACAACACGATGGGCGAGGACTGCAACGAGTGCCTGCCCTTCTACAACGATCGTCCATGGGCCCCAGCCACCTCCACCGAGGCCAACCAGTGTCTCCCCTGCGACTGCAACGACCTTGCCTCTCGCTGCCGTTTCGATCAAGTTAGCCTCCTCTTTCACCCTCCCTCCTTTAGTCATCTAAATGACCCACACCCCAAGAAAGACAATTTCCTCCTCCTCCCCTCCTCGGTACCCCCAAGAAACACCCCGCATCCTCATCCCCAGGAGCAATTCGAAGCCACCGGGAGCGGCGGTGTCTGCCTGGACTGCACGGGGAACACGAAGGGAGCCCACTGCGAGGAGTGCCTGGCCAACCACTGGCGGCGGGAGGGCGATCGGGCCTGCTACCCCTGCGGCTGCGATGAGACGGGCAGCTTGAATCTCCAGTGCGACAATGAAGGCAAGGGCAGCCAGATGAGGAGGGATGGATGGAGGAGTGGATGGGTGTAGGGCAGTGTCCCTGCAAGCCGGGCGTGGAGGGGCGGGCATGCGACCGGTGCTCGGCAGGCTTCTACGAGTTTGGGCCGAGTGGCTGCCTGGACTGCGGCTGTGTGGAGGCGGGGAGTCGGGAGAATGCCCCGCAGTGCCGATCGGATACTGGTGACTGTGCCTGCAAGGCCAACGTTGAAGGTTGGAAAGCCAGCTCAATAATAAATTGAAAAACAGACCTGAGGCCTGTCATCTTTTGACAAATTATCATCGAACCCGTAAAAAATATCATCGGTTTCAAAAAATCAAACCAATTTCTTTTGAAAATTTGTTAACCAAACTTAGTTTTTTTCTTTTGAAAAATAGTATGGCTGCTTAATTTTTCAAACATCAATTTGGGACAATTGCTGGAAATGAACTCCCGGGGAGTAGAGATGCTATTTGATTTCCAGGCAAGCAGTGCGATCGGTGCAAGCCGGGTCACTTCGCGCTGTCCCTGAGCAACGAGTTCGGGTGCGGCCCCTGTTTCTGCTACGGGCACAGCAGTGTCTGCCAAACAGCTCCCGGCTACTACGAGGCCAACCTCACCGCCTCCTTCCAAGTCGGCAAGGAGAACTGGCTCGGCCTCACCGGCGACCGCCCCGTGGATGTTCAGCTGGCCCCCGAGGCCGGCGCCGTCGTCATCGGGGACTACGGGGACGGAGTGCCCTCCTACTTCACTGCTCCTGAGCAATTCCTAGGTTGCTTTACTTCAATATTCTTTTATGCTGGATGTATATTGCCGATCTTTTGGAAAGAATTTTGGAAATTAATTTTGGAAAGAAATTCGAGCCAAAATGTTGTCATCAATCGAAAAAGACAAGGTCGACAAATGTAAATTTAGTGAAATTCAATTTAGATGGGCTAACTGGCTAAGATGGTGTGTTTGAGGATAATGATGCAAGAAAGACAAATTGAAGGGGACCAGCGCGGCGCCTATGACCAGTACCTGGCGTTTGAGCTACGCGTCATTGAGCAGGGCGCTCGAGCTTCTGCCCAGGACATCCTCATCCAGGGCGCCAACGGCAAGACCCTCAGCCTCCCCATCTTCGGCCAGGGCAACCCTGTCCCCGCCTCCTTCCCCCAGGTTCCTCCTCCCCCTTCTCCTACTAACTCTCATCACTTCCTCATACCCCTTGCAGACCTTCCGATTCCGCCTCCACGAAGGCTCGGACTTCCAGTGGAATCCTCGCCTCTCCGCCGTGGACTTCCTCGGCGTCCTTGCCAACGTCTCCGCCCTTCGCATACGCGGCACCTACAGCCCTGGAGGTCTCCTCTAACACCTCTTTTTAGTGCTTTTTTTCCAGAAACTAGGTTTTGCGATTCCCAATCTCTTGACACACAGCCAGAAAGCAACAAAAATAGTCAAAAAAGACCCTCAGCTCTTCGCTCAGAGCAATGCTTTGGCTGAAGATGTGGGCTACCTGAGCTCGGTGTCGCTGGGCGGAGTGACGCAGAATCCGCGGGAGGCGGATGCAGCGGAGTCCCAGCGCGTGGAGTCCTGCACCTGTCCCGCCGGTTTCGTGGGCCAGTTCTGCGAAAGTTGCGCCCCCGGCTATCGAAGGGAGCCCAAAAACGGTTCTCCATCCTCTCTGTCGGCTTTCATCTCTAGTCGATTGGCCGATTGGCACACTCCATTGGCTCAGCTGAGATTAGGCTGATGGCTTTGACAGCTAATGGGCGCAATGCTTCTGTGGAGGACGACGAATGCTGGCTGAAGAGTAACTGCCCAGTCTCTTCTTAAAGCCCCCCTTTCTCCCCCTATTCCCCTCATTCCTTTGCCCTCCTCCTCCCAGCCAAGCACTTGCCTCCCAGATACCTCCTTTGTTATGTTCGCCTTTTCGCATGATTGTCTTTGTTCGGACCTCCCATCCTCTCAACCATCCCCAACTCCAAACCACCTTTGCAGGCGGTCCCTTTGCCCGCTGCATCAAGTGCGAGTGCCACGGCCACGCCGAGCTCTGCGAGCCAGAATCTGGTACCTCGCAATTTCCACCCTGAACCGTCAAGGGAAGGAGGCAGGGTCTCGCCTATTGAGGCAAGTGCATCTGCCAGCACAACACGGCCGGGGACACCTGTGAGCGCTGCGCTCGCGGCTTCTACGGCAACGCTCTGAATCGCACAGCGGATGATTGCCAGCCTTGTCCATGCCCTGAGCAAGGCCCCTGCATCCTGCACTCCGACAACGACATCATCTGCCTCGAGTGCCCCAAGGTTGGCCGGCTACCCAGGCGGCTGATGTTTCAGGGAATAGTTGAGTAGAGGGGGAGGGATTGGTTTGGTGAGATCATACTTCACAGGATCATTTCTGTAGTAAGTCTCTAGCAACATCTCTCAATCGTGCTTCAGAGCACAGCCACGATGATGTGAGAGAACTTCTGGTCCTGAGCGTGAAGCTTGGACTGTCTTTCACTAGACAGTCTCTTGATGATCGCACCTGAGGAGCAATCCAAGGGAGGGATCAGAAGTTTTCTGAGTGGTCTCAACTACTAATATTAAATCTTTCAATAAACTGATTCCAAATTGTCCCTTTCACTTTACTGCATTTCCAATTCTTAAAAAATCCACAATTCATGTTTATTTGACTCGACAGGGCTACTCTGGCCGTCGCTGTGACGTCTGTGCAGATGGCTACTTTGGCGAGCCCAAGGAAGGCGTGGAGTGCCAGGCCTGCGAGTGCTCCGGAAACATCGACCCCAACAGGTCTCTTCCCTTCTCCTTCAACTGCTCTCTCTCCAATTCTTCCCCCGACTGTCAGCATCGGGAACTGCGACCGGGTCACCGGCCAGTGCTCCAAGTGCGTCTACCACACGGCGGGCTTCCACTGCGAGAAGTGCGAGGCGGGCTACTGGGGCAATGCCCTGCTGGAGCAGAAGGGCGACTGTCGGGTATGCCAGAAACCTCCTCTGTGGCCCCCCAAATGAGACAGGAGAAGAAGCGGGGATTTGTAGCCGTGCAGCTGCTACGCGCCGGGCACGGACAAGCCGTCGATAGACTACGAGGTGCTGGAGTGCGAGCAGTCGGAGGGCCAGTGCCCCTGTCTGCCCCATGTCACCGGCCAGCGCTGCGACAGATGCGAGGACGGATACTTCAACCTGACCTCTGGCACAGGATGTCAGGTGCTTTGCTTTCTCCTTTTCACCTTCCCAGCCTTCTTCAGCTTCCAAAGCTTCTCACCTTTTATCTTCCGGCTTCAGCTTGGAAGGAATATAGAATAGCTGGACCTGCTCACTTGGGAAACAGACCAGCCTTGCTTTATGCACCAATAATTTTACCAAAACCTTGCTAGTGGATGCCCTTCCCAGTCTCACCTTTGAGCTAGGGTCTCTCATTGGATTCGGATCAGAAAAGCATCCAAAACAATTGGCAGTCCTGCGGCTGCGACCCACTGGGCAGCCTGAACTCCACCTGCGACATCGCCAGCGGGCAGTGCCTGTGCAAGCCGGGTGTGACAGGACGTCGCTGCGATGCCTGCGCGGCGGCCACCTTCGGCTTCTCCGACGAAGGCTGCGAGCCCTGCGACTGCCACCGGCTCGGCTCCTCATCGGCTCAGTGCGATGCGGGCAGCGGCCAGTGCCTCTGCAATCGGAACATCGAAGGACGCCGCTGTGACCAGTGCATGGAGAACATGTTCAACCTCCAGGTGAGCGGGCTTTTGCTTTTGTGGGCCGGTTGAATTCAGAGTGAACAAGAAAAACCACTGGTTAGAGAACTGGGAGGCTAGAAAAATAAATTTTCCCAGCAGTATGGGGCTTGTTGAGTTTTTTGTTGGCACTGGGTTCTGTTTTCATGAGCAATTTTAGGAAAATGTGGAAAAATGTAGATCGATTCATTCATTGGACATGCCTGAAAGAAAGAAATGGAGCAGGAGAAGGGTTGATTTGCAGGCAGGATGTCAGCCGTGTCCTCCCTGCTACGGCCTCATCCAGTCCATGGTGAACGGGCATCGGACTAAGCTGGCCGAACTGCGCGGCCTCCTCAAGGAAATCATCGAAAACCCCGTCACCGTCGACGACGACGAGTTCGACAACAAACTCGCCGAGGTCGGGCCTCAATTCCACACCCACTTGCCCTCTCAAAACTGGCTCTGCCCTGCCAGGTGATGGAGGAGGTGAAGGGTATGGCGGAGAAGGTGGCGGAGTCCCTGGCCGGCGACGACAGCGCCCTCGTCTCCCAGGTCAATCGGCTGCGCGATGATCTGGACGAGGCGGAGGAGATCCTGGCCTCCATCGATGACATCTTGGCCGCGGCCAACGCCACGGCCGATCAGAGCGCTCGCAAGATGCGCCAGTGGGACGCCGCCAAACGTAGGCTTTATTAGCGTCCCATGGCCCGTCACAGGTCCTTTGTAGTAGTGTGACATTTGGATTGCCAAAGCAGCTTTGATAATGGCAGCTAAAAGAGAAGGTGATTTTTGCGACCAATATTTCTCAGCTTCAATTTTGTGGGGTCCAAAATTCCTGGTCAATTTCCAATAGTTCAGCTAGTTTTTCCCAGAAGCATCGCTGGCAACCGTTTCAACGATGCAGCCTCCTTTCTAGCAACCTTATCAGTTCCCACATTTCACCCCAGCCCCCAGCCAAACCCCAACCCATCAACCAGCCCTTCCTGCAGGCGAGGCCTCGGAGGCCCTCCAGCGAGCCCAAGAGTTCCTGAACACGGAAGGTCGCTTGGCCATGGAGCGCGCCGCCGCCGCCTCCGCCAAGTACGGGGAGCAGAGCGAGCAGCTCTCCGCCATCGCCGCCGAGGCCAGGCAGCTGGCCGCCAAGCACGCCAACGAGTCCGCCGCCATCGCCGACTTCGCCGCCCAGGCCCTCAACGACAGCCGCGACGCCCTCGGCGAGGCCCGCGAGGCCATCTTCGGCGGCCAGGCCACCAGTCGGGAGATCGAAGCACTCCAGGACCAGCTACAGGCCACCACCACGGACCTGAACAGGACGGCCGTGCTGGCTGGCGAGCAGAAGGTTGGCAAGCATTGATTGATTTCTGTCAATTCGTAAAGCCCCAGCTCTAGTTTATGGATAAATAATCGTTCATTTCAACTTCCTAGAATTATGCCTGATGAGAGCGCCGTCAATATTTTTGACGAAACTAAAAAACTTCGACGCAATTATATCCATATTGCCAATGAAGATAGACTTTGAGGCGAGAGGTGCAAAATTGATGAACGGCCTAGGGAGTTGATAATTGGTAGGAATCGGACGAGGCAGTTGTTAGATTGCTAGACGGGGCAATGAAGGAGGAGAGGTTTGCAGGTGGCAGCGGACGCGGCGTTGGAGGAGGCCCTGAACACGCTGACAAGTGTGGACGGCCTGCGTCTGCCGGAGCTGGAGTCGGAGCGGATCAAGACGGAGGCGGCCCAGATGCTGCTGGACGCCGAGGATGCTGCAGAGATGGGCCGCCAGCAGGCCGCCGCCAACAAGCCTATCGTCGATGCAGCTGAGCGCCTAAGGGTTGGCAGCAGCTTTTTTCACCACTTTTCTCACCAGCGGCAAGCTGGTCCATCAATCACTATTTGATCGCTTTTTTGGCAAATTTGTCCTAAAATTTCGGAATTGCTGGGAATTAGAGCGAAATTGATGGTTTAGTTTTTTAACTTTTTACTTTTTGATTTGTCAAAATGTTTCAGCAATATGTGAATAAACGGTGGAGAAACGGTAAACTTTCACAAAAACCAAACCGCATTGGTCATTGATGGACATAATAAGGCAAAAGTTTGCTCTGAAACCTCAGCGCACTGGGTTAAGGTGGACGCCAGCCACGAGCTGGGCCGTGCCCGCGGGGAGTCCCAGAAAGCCGACGAGTACCTGGCCGAGGTGCACGCGGCCAAGGCCGAGGCCCTCGAGGCCGTCCAGCTGGCAGAGGCCGTCCTCCGCCAGGCCAACGAGACGCTGTACACCCTGTCGGAGTTCAACGCCCTGGTGGAGGCCTCCAAGAAGAAGGCGGAGGCGGAGCTGGCCGGCGTCCACGCCACCCAGGCCCTCATACAGGAGGCTGAGAATCGGACCAGGGAGGCTGAGGCTGCCCTGGGCGATGCAAGGCAGGATGCGACTGAGGCAGAGGAGATTGCGGAGGATGCTGCGAGTCTGGCCAAGGAGGCTCTGGACCAGGCTGAGGGTTGGCTCTTTTACCCTGGCTCTTGCTGTGCCTAGGAGGATGAAAGTGAGGTGGGGAGAGAACAAGAGTTATGGCGTGCTGCAAATGAGAGTAGTTATTTGCAGCATCCTAAAGACTTTGCTAAGTGGCTCATGAGCTCAGTCTAATTCGGTCTCATATTTTCATTCGCTTTCAGCAAAGTCTTTAGGATGCCAAGACGATTCATGACTCTGCTATCTGGACTGTTCTGAAAGCTAATCGGTAAATGAATACAAAACGATTATGGAGCAATATTCTATGGATAGGGAATTGCAGAGCTGCGTACGAAGGCGGAGACCACGAAAACCTCCGCGGGCAACATGGCCACTGAAGCCGGCCAGCTAGCCGAAAAGGCCGCCGAAGAGCTCACCATCATCGCCAACTACAAGGACAACGTCGCCCAGGACTCCGAAAAAGCCCAGGAGGTTCTTTAGCGCCCCAAAACTCCTCCTACCCAAGTCCAACGATCCCTCCTAGGCCCTGAACGAGGCGACGCAGGGCAACGCGGCGGCGATGAAGACGAATGCGACGGTCTCCGAGGCCCTGGCCACCATCAAGGGGATCCTGGACCAGCTCGGCTCCGTGGAGGAGGTGAAGGAGAGCGAGCTGGACGCACTGGAGGCTGAGCTCAAAACTGCCCAGGAGCTTCTCGACAAAGCCAACCTTGCCCAGGAGGTGGAGTCCCTCAAGGTTCCACATTTTCAGCTCTTTTCAGTCCTCTTAGCTCCGATCAAACCTTCATCTCTCTTCTTCACATGGGCAAGCTTTGTAGGAGAAGCAGGAAGAGCAGCAGCGAAAGATGGCCGCCTACAAGGCGGAGATCGCGGAGCTTGAAAAGGAGGTGCTTTGGCCATTTCTTTGGGAGTGAAGAAAATTGGCTAAAAGAAATGGTCGCAGGTGCTAAATGTGGAGCAGATCAGGGACTCACTGCCCGACCAATGCTTCAATCAGATCCAGCTGGAGCCGGAGCTCAAATAGGCCTCTCCCCATGCATTTTTCTTAGTCCTCTCTCTTCGATTCGCCCGGGACCATATTCGCCTTCCTCAAAACGAGTATACTACTGCCCTTTACTGAGCACTGCTTCTGCTTGCGTGTCCTCGTCTATAGGCCCGCTTCTTCCACTGCCTTGCCCTGCACACGACATTCTAGCCCCAGCTAGCCTTTAGCTCACACTACTTTACCATTTTACATGCCAGCCCATTCTTTTACCCCACTTTTGTTATGCCAAAGAGATCTGATGCACAAAAAAGGTATGCACGACTGTCTAAAGGTGCGCCTGTTCTCTGGCATTGTTTTATACGGCATTTTTTTCATTTATGCTACTAGACTGTTGCATTCAACTTTGCGCTTTTTGAATATGTTGCGACGTTACGGTTTAAAAAGCATTCGTAGTTGCAAATGAAAAAAACAATCAATGAAATGCAAACTGGCCAAATGATCAGCCAAATGATCAGCCAAATGATACCTAGCTAAGTATTTTACGTTAGTTATAATGAACAAGCAATTTAAACTAAAAAGTGGGATGAAGTAAACGGATAATCGAAATTGTTGAATGGCTACGAGTCAATGAAAAAAGCACAAACAAAGTTAACATAGCACTGAAATTCTCAAAGATCTAAATCAGTTGACGCCACACATGCATGATTGAGATCTAATCTT
Source organism: Ptycholaimellus sp. GST1_10 (assembly GCA_030248095.1). Taxonomy (NCBI): domain Eukaryota; kingdom Metazoa; phylum Nematoda; class Chromadorea; order Chromadorida; family Chromadoridae; genus Ptycholaimellus; species Ptycholaimellus sp. GST1_10. The sequence goes on along the minus strand of JASANA010007624.1, from coordinate 30,394 downwards.
GCCTTATTAGCATTTGTGCGGAACTTTTCTTATCCGAACAAGATGATGTTAGCTGGAACAGTGCAGCGCCATATTCACATTGAAATTGGTTGCCAAAGCCCGATTTGGTTCTGTCCAAACTGTGAATTCGCCAGTTCGTTTTTCGCACATTTGGTTGGACATTGCCTGGCGCTAAATCATTTCGGCAACATAAGGTTTGTTTTAAACGCAATATGAATTGTAAAATTGTAAAACGTTTTTGAAGGAATGCTCTTGTGGAGGTAACCGAGCAGTTACAGCAGAAAATACATCGCAACACTAAGCAGACTGATCTACACGTAAAGCCAAACGGTGAAGAAGAAAAATTGGAAGAGAGCGATGCAACGATCCTGACCAAGAGATCATCGGAATTGCCAGGAGTGGATCGAATTCCCTTGAACTGCACTAGATGTGAATTTCAATCTGCTCCCCGTCGAAACAACGTAAACAGTAGGGCTGTCTACCATGTCTCATCGTGCGCAAAGATTTCGCCCTACTCCTGCTCAGTTTGCCACAAAAGCTTCGCTACGAATGCCAATGCAAAGAAACACATCAGCGACTGCGCTCCTGGGGCCAGCGTCACCCTTGCTAGGCTAGCACATCTTTGGTTGTTGCAGTAAAATATGCCCAATGCTGTCTGTGTCTGCTATTTAGGACTGAGGAAAGTGAGCAAGCCATTCGTAAAGCCTTGGCCGATCGTTTTCCTAACGTTGACTTCTCTTGGAAAGGATTGAATGGATAGGATTGAAAGTTGTTTTATGATTTCCAACTGTTGCACCTGTTGGTGGTGGTGCCACATAAAATTTACGAAGAATGGTGCACAAAATTGTGTAAACTGAAATTTGTTCACAGATCAATGAAATTTTTAAATATTTAGATCAATCGATATCAGCACACCGATTGACATCTTTGAATCTATCTGGATAGGAATTGAATAAATTTTCAATTATTTCAAAATAATGGTGTCCGTAACCGCAATTCGCAAACTTCGCATCGAACTGGGAATCATAAGTCCTGCTTGGCTCTGCTCGAACTGCGACTTTGCCAGTGCTTTTTTCGCAGACTTGATAGAACGTTGCCTGACTGTGAATCATTTCGACAGTATAAGGTTTTCTTCTAAGGCAATCTATAAAAATATATTGCCTATATTTGCAGGAATGCCTTTGATGAGATCGCGGGACAGCTTCAGCTGAAATTTATGCACAACACAAAGCCGAATGCACCAGGCATCCAACCCAAATGCGACGAAAAATTATTGAAAGACGGTGCTGCAAAGACTTTGGACAGGAGAATTCCTTTGAGCTGCACCAGATGTGACTTTAAATCCGCTCCTGAACGGAGAAATATGAACAGTAGGGCTGTCAACCATGTCACATCTTGTGCGAAGATCACTCCCTACTCCTGCTCAGTTTGTCATAAAGGTTTCACTCGGAATGCCAGCGCGATGATGCACGTCAAAGACTGCGATACCGGAGCCTACTTTACCGTCGCTGAAAGGCTAGCTATAGTTTGCTCAGGTCAACAAATGAAGCGTTATGCTGTCTCTTGATTGAGGGCTGAAAGTGAGAGCGCCATTCGTGAAGCCTTGGCCGATTGCTTTCCTGGCATCGAGTTTTCTTGGAACGGATTGAAAGCTATCGCATAAACTTTTTTGTCATTTCTCACTGCCCAAAAAATACTCTCATGAATTTATTCGAAAGCGACGACTCTTCATTTATTATTCTGTTTTTTAGTGCGCCTGGGCCATTTGTTGTCAGACTTGCAAAGACATCGCCTTAATGAAAATTGTTACACTCAATTGGCCGCATGATTTGCTTGCGAATCCAGACCGTTGAACTGCAAAGCAGACGCAACAAAGACACAGAGCTGCCTCAGCTCCCCTCTCACATCCACATCCAGCCTTCTTCTCCAAAAGCCAGTCATGATGAAATTCTTCCTCCTCCTGGCTCTGACCGCTGTTGCATTGGCACAAGGTTCCTATATTTCCCTTTTGCCTCCTCCCTTTACATAATATAGTCCATCTTACAGAAGAGGCAGCAACCGACACCGCCGAGGAGGCTGGCCAATCCAGTCCCGCAAAGAAGGACCCCGAGGACTCCATTGAGGCCACTGCACCCACCGACGCCGAGGGAGAGTTCACCTTTCCTTTCCCCCACCCCTCCATCTAATGACAGTCATTCTTGCCCAACAGCTGCCTCATGAGCCAAGCCTTGCCGCAGTGCTGCGGGGTGCTGCCGGTGTCCAAGGACATCCAGCACTGCTGCGGCAACGCTGCCGTCCTGGACTCCATCCACGAGCCGCGCTGCTGTCGCCTAGGGCTGGACGGCAGCCTCAGCCTGCCCGTCCTCAAGAACCACATGTGCTGCGGCCCCGCTATTCACGTCTCTTCTTACACTTCTCATTCATTGATTGATGATTCTTTTGCACCTCCACTCCGCAAAACTCCTGCCAGGACAGAGACATAGCAGACTTTCTTGAGAGGAGTTTTGTGGTGGGATGAGTAGATGACTCTCTCGGATAAATGCTTCAATCCTCCCCTCCTCAAAATTCTTGTCAAGAAAAGGCAAAGCAGTCTTTCTGGAGAGGAGTTTTGGAGAGGGGAGGAGCGAAGCAGGCCGAATGGAGTAGGAGGCGAGTGGATGGATTACAGACGACGATAGGGCTGAAGTGCTGCGCGGCGGTGGGCGAGATTCCGCCCAGGAACGCCAACTTCCCCTTCGCCGCCGGCCTTGATTGCCCCACCTCTTAAACATCTACCAGCATGCCTGCCAGCATAAAATCTTTCCTTAGAAACACATTTTCCGACCTCTAGACACAACAAGAAAAGGCTCCTAGCAATATGCCTGGAAGGAGCAGAGACACTTCAGTCTTAGAAAGTATGAGAATGGCCAGGGGCATTGAGCTATTTTGCCTGTGCGTGGCGGCGCTGCTCGGATCAGCTGCTGAGATGGGGCACGGGAAGCAGGCTGTAGGGAATGATGCTGGTCATGGAGGAGGTCACGGAAGTGGGCATGGAGGAGGTCACGGAGGTCACGGGCCTTCCATCGGTCTGGACGGAGGGACGCCATTCCAGTTTGGCCAGCTCTCCACGCTGAAAGGCCTCTTCTATGGCGCCGACGACTCTGCCATGCCCAAGCCTACGCATCCGTAAATCGCTTTTTCTTCTAATCTCGTCCTACTGAAAATACTTTGCAACAAATCTGTTATAAATGGTACCATCGGCAAGCCGAAAGTAAGCTCTTTTCTCCCAAAAAAACAAATGCCCCGAGTGTAAAGTCAAGGAAATTTCCCTACTACGAGTGGAATCTGCTTGTGGGGCATCTGCATTTTGTTTTCGCGCGCAGTTCAAGAGCTCTTTTCAGGCGCGCTCAAACAAAATACAGGTGACACAGCAGATTCCACTCGTAGTAGGGAAATTTCCTTGACTTTACACTCGGGGCATTTGTTTTTTTGGGAGAAAAGAGCTTACTTTCGGCTTGCCGATGGTACCATTTATTTCCTCAACTTTAAACATAAAAAAGTCTTGTATCAATTTTTTTTCTTCTAATTGTTGTTTTAATTTTTTTTGCTTAAACGAATAAGACACCATTTAGCTAAAAAAACGATTTTGGAAAGTTAAAAATCGTGCAAAAAAATTAAATTTGATATATTCTTTCCATTACACTCGAGGGAATCGATTTTCAGGAGAAAAGATCTTTACTTTTGGCTTGCCGATGGTACCAGCTATTTCCTCAACTTCAAATATACAAAAAATAAACTTTATTCACGAGAAGGATTCGAACCTGCCAGATTCAACCAGCCACCGGCCCGCTTACACCACTACACCACTGGTGCCTATGCTGGACTGGTCAATTGAAGGGCTATGACTTTAAATGAATACCTGAAGCCCAAGGACCGGAGAGGGGGGTGGGGGGATAAATTGAATACCTACTCTCGTTCATTAGCAGATGCGAAGCAGCAGCAGCAGGGCAGCAGGGCAGCAGGGCAGCAGGAGTTCGGACGGCACTTTGTTTTTCATTTTTCTATACCAAATTGTGAACTTTTCGGCAGTTTCTCGCGAGTGTAGGCTAATTCGAGGATGCCCTTTCCACTGCAAAAAGAATCAGAGCGATTTGATTCTTCTGTGAGGAGCAGGAGCCTTGTCAATTTCAAGATCTAGCATTAACCCTCAAAACATACACCTGGGTCGAAAAGAGGGCCTGGGCGCTGACGGTCGCTTTGCTCCCTCGCGCCAGGCCAATTTCAATTTATTTTTCAGTTCTCATTTTATAGAGCAAGTGGACTGTTGGAAAAGGGGCAGAAATTTTGGTTTACACGGCAAGCAGTCGATTTTTCTAAAGCTTCAAGCAGCTTTATCGCTGAAAGCAGCTGGTCAAAACAAATGGCGTAAAAGATATGCTGCTTAAATATGCTATTCGAACCCCCATAATTCTGATCAGATTTGAAAATCTGATAGCTTCAAGCGCATGGATTAGAGCAAATCTTAGTGACGTGGACAATGCCCCGGTGCACTTCATAATAGGCGATGGGTAGCCCTTCAAACTTGGCCAATTGGCCACCGTTCCTGGCTTGTTTTTCAACGCCGATGATTCCCTAGTCGCCAACTTTAGCAAAACGTTGCTCCTTTTTATGCCCATTTTACGTGTGACTTATTTTTGCTAGCTAATTCAAACATAGGTTGCAAATTTAGGAAAAAAATTCGAAGTCGTTTATTTTTAGGTATATTCATTAAATTTGTTTTATAATGGACAATTTTGGAATATAGCAGAAGGATTAGGTCAGCATATTGTATCACATTATTTTACTCCAAATTCAAGTATTTTACGCAATCAATGGAATATCTTGCATTTCATTTCTTCAGATTAACCGAATTGTTTATTTTCAAACGCTTCCATTCCTTCCAAAATACAACAGATAGGAAAAGCTCTCTTAGGTGCGGTGTCGGGAGAAAGTGCTGCGAGGGTGTGGAAGTGCCGAAAGAAACGCTACGCTGCTGTGGTCAGCTGCCGATAGTGAAAGGCCTGCATCGCCCGCACTGCTGCACCCAAACACCAAACAGTCCCCAGCTTCTGCCCGAGCCCCTGGAGAGCTTCTGCTGCGGCGGCTATCTTGTGGTCCAAACAAATTGGGCTTGAATTCATTTTTCAAACATTTTCGTTGGATAAACTTTTCGAAAAAAATTGAACATCTATCTGATGATCAGTTGTAGTTGGATTCTTTTAATGTCATTTTGTTTCTTCATTGATTGAGTGATTGAGATTGATTAAGGTCTGGCCTAGAGATCCAGATCAAAGTGGCAATTCATGGATCAAAAATTGAACCTTTTTTTTAGGAAAAAGCAACAACACGCTGTTGTGCCGGCAGCCCCAACTACCCCATCCCACTGGCTCAGCACTGCCCCAAGCTCCTTAAGAAGAGGATGGCAAACTTGAAGCCGCTCAAACTCCATCTTTCTCAAGCCTCATCAGCCCTTTGAATATTTTCAAATGCTAAAAAGCTTGGAAATGTCGATAAATGCAACAAAACTGAGGCAGTGTGCGTCAAAGATCATGCGGCAGCTGCGAAGGGTCCAGAGAGGTCGGCTGCCCTGCTGCCTTTTTGTACGCTTTCATCAGGGCAAAGCTCACCGGCTCCACTTTCTTCCGAGTGCAAAGACCAATCAAAGCCTGCAAGAGCAGTGGATAACTTTGTTACCGACGAAATAAGCTGATGCTTAGAGAGAATTGCACTCTCTGCAAAACTTGTTTCATATTCTTCCCGTCCCAAATGCTTGCCACTGTCTTTGGAGGCCCTGTGGCCAGAGAAACCTGGTAGTAGCGTCGCTGGGTAGCGATGGTGATGAAGGGATTGCCGGCGGGGTTGAGCGTGAGAAAGAGGAAGAGGGCAAAGATGAGGCGGGGATTGTCGTAGTGCTGGAAGTAGACGAATAGGTAGAACACCCTGCAACCCACCTCCCCCATCCATCCAATCATTCTGAGACCAAGAATGAGTGGCACCGGTAAGGTATGCAGGTGAGGCAGGACCAGAGGGTGGTGGTGAAGACGAAGAGGATGGAGCGGAAGCGTTTGAGCAACGAAATGCGGCTGCGTTTGGCGGTGAGCACGGATTGCTGCAGCCATCAGGGTCCATGAAAGCAGGGAAAAGAACTGGGAAAAGGATGCTGAGAGGGTGTTTACAGTGCGAGCTTTGAAGCTGAACACGATGAAGGCCACGCCGACGCTGAGGAGGCTGGAGGCGGCGATGGGGAGGATGAAGCAGAGCACGAAGATGCTCACGTAGGCACCGCCACTCCTCGGCCTAACCTTCTTTTCTTTTTTTGCCAAAATAATTTTTTTTTATTTTCTCTAAATGTAGCTCAATATTTCTAAATATGCACTAAATATTTCTAAATATAGCCTTGTCTAATTATAAGAGCTAAATTTACGATTTGCGCGCTATAATCAATCAGAAGCGGCCAGACTAAGTGAAAGGAGCGTTTCATTAATATTTTCTCCCTCGATGCTACTAAGATTAAGCCTGCAGTATCACTTCAAAAAGTGAGTTTTGCGGTATACAGTGTCCAGGAAAGTTGGAGGAAAGCCAACCGAAAGATGCAGCTGCCCTCGTAGGCGGTGCCGAGGAACAAGAATGTGAGCGTCAGCGCCAGAGCCCCCGCCCAAATGCCGGCTATGCTCAGGCGAACTGCTCGCGCTGTCACCAGGCTGGGGTAGTGCAGGGGGCGGGCGAACTGGAGGAATTTGTCTCAATCCACATCCCCCAGCTCTCACCGCTGGGCATTGAGGGCCTGAGACACCGATGTTGAGGGCCAGAAGACTGAGGCTGGAGGCGATCATGGAGAGGTAGGAGCTGACGTAGAAGAAGAGGCAGAAGGTTCGCGACAGCACCGCATCGAAGGCATAGCTGCAGCTGGGGGTTGAGGAGGGATTGCGGAGGGAGGATAAGAAGAGGAGGAACGCGGAGCTCATGAGAGGCCAGGCCAGTCCGCAGCTGAGGAGGTCGGCAGCTGTCATGCTGAGGATGAAGAGCTGGGAGCGGTTGCAGCTGTGTTTCAGGCGGTCTTTCTGCCTGCTATCCGTTTTCTGATCAAGGGCTGGGGGGAAAATGGTGAATTTCATTTGAAAGGTGCCTCATAAGATGCGTGAAAAGCAAAAATATTTCTTGTTCAAATCAAAGCCGAAAAAATGAGGGTAAAATTTGCAATTTTGCGCACAGCAAGGTGCATTATTTCCGACATTGGGGCAGAATTAAATGAAATTTCATTGAAATGTAGAATTGAATGTCTGATCATGTCGACTGGAACTTTTTGAAGGCAAAGAACTCTTTCAGGTCAAAACTTCCAAGACAGGACTGGGGGCAATGGAAGAAAACTGAGCCAGAGACTGGGCGAGCAACCTGAGGAATGTGAGGGTGAGAGCAAGGACGGCGAGGTTGGCGAGGGAGCCGATGATAGCGACAGGTATTTCCGCATAGCCGACGTAGTGGCGGATGATGGTCTTCTCCGTCCCGTTCTCGCTCATGCTATCCAGGTGTTCACAAACCTGCCCGCATGCATCCTCTACAAGCTCCATGCCCTCTAGAGGTTATTCTCCCTCTCTGAACTGCCTGAACTCCAATAGTTGGACAGGTCAGAACCAGTTCCGCTCTTTTCGAGGCAGGCCCGCTGAGAATTTCCGTCATGAGCCCCGCGCATGGGAATGGCCAGACATAAAGAGTCGCTGAATGGGGCGGCAAATCATGGGAGGGAATTATGAAAAAGGCAAACAATACTGCGGGAAAGGAAAATAGGAAAAAAAATTTTAAGCAAATATCGGCAGATCTGCAGCAAATGAGCAGGAAGGGAGAGCAGGTGCGAGGAGAGGTGGAAGATGGAAATAGCAGCGGCGGTGTGTGGCTGTAGGCACAGAAGCCTATACTGGTTGTGGGGGTGGGAGAAAACAAAAATATGCACCCTCCCGGCTGAGTCAACAATGGTGCCCAAAACGGCTGCACTGCTCTCTGGCCCCCAGCTGAACTCAGACAGTCGGATTAGTGCTCTCTCCTCTCCGCTGCCACGCCCCCCACAAAGCAACCCATCTACTGCATTTCATCTCATTTGGCAGGCTGGAATAGATCAGATATGGCAAATATATGAGGATCTGTAGCATAGCAAAAGGTCCAGAGAGCTTTGAAAGTGAAATGTAACAAAGTTGAATTGCCAATTGTAGAGTAATGAAATTGTAACAATGTTAGCTTGCCTCAAAACTGTTTTTAAAAACGAGAAGGAGGGAAGAAAAAGGGCTGGCACAAGAAGCTGGTGTGAGCAGTCTTGTGGGTTCGGGGATGAAGAGGCATAGAAATGCAAAATGAGGCCCTGAAGAGCTGGGTCAACAAGCGACATCGGCCAGGCAATTGTCCAGCCTCCTTTCCTTCTTTCAAACCTTCGCTCTATTTTCAAGCCCTACTGCTATTTTTTTAACATTGGTCTATGTTTCTACCCATCAATCACATGGCACTAACGATGAAAAAATTATAAAAACAATATCATATTTGAGCCTGAATAAAAACGTTAGCTTTAGCAAATTACAGCATTGAAATAGTTTTTGCTGTCATTTTTTATCTGATTATACATTGATGCGAATGCTGTTGGTACGAATAAATCTGATCAATCCGGCAAATAAGCATGCGTTTGAATGCTTAACGATGGGACATTTTGACCCTTCTTGGCATTTCCCGTCTGCACATTCTGTCAATATGTGTCTGCTTCTGCGTCAAACCCAAGCGAGATTAATCATATTTGATGACGTCTTAAATTTTTCTGGACTGTTGGTGTCGGCGGTGGAAGCAGCTATTCAAAAACCCTCAACTCAGAGCTCCGATTTACTGACAGCTCAGTATCAAGCCAATCGCAGGAAAGAAGATTTCGAATTCACTTTAGGGAGATTCGTGTTGGCTTGCCAATGGTGCCGGATGAAAAAATCATCGCGGGAATGTATACAAGCTTCATCGGCCAGCTGTATTTCGTCATGCAATCTATTGCATCTGTTTCTGCCTGCCTTTGCCTTCTTCGCCACATTGCCTCAGATTTACACTCACCCGCTCAATGCAGGCCGTGGATGGATAAACTTTACCCTCACGCCCAGTTCAGCCAAAAGGCCAACTTCAATGCCACCATGAAGTTAGCCTTTCTATTTGCAATTTTTGCCAGACTCTATACGCAATAAATTTAGGCAGAAACATTGATGCCTAACTGCGTCTAGAATTCACGGACGTCCAGCCGTTTCTCGACTCTCCTGTCTGTTCTGACTGCCGCCGCTGTTCTGCCCTCACTCTGACAGCCAAGGACCTCCCAGCTTCTATTTTGCGACTCAGCCTCTTTCATGCAAGGCATGCGAGGATTGGTTTTTCAGCTCAACTAGAATCAAGGCCTGAGCTGAGTTTGGTGACAGGCTTGTCCACAGACCTGAGTGAAGCAGTCCTAGTAAATGTATATATTTAGGCTTAGTCTAGCAATAAATGTCTGCTTCCTCAACTTTCAACTCAGGGCATCGATATTCAGCATAGAAAAGAGATTAATTTTGGCTTGCCGATGGCATCCAAATTGTGTTTATGGCCAGCTGGATGGCCGACGGCGGCCTAGAGCTGCAGCCCGCTCACCCTGCCAGCTTCTGGTTTTTCCTTTTCCATCCCTACCATTTCCAGAATCAAAACCAGAAAACCCGTTGGTACTGGTACTCAGAAAAACGTGTTTTAGAAAATAGTTTTCTTTAGTAGGAAAAGGAAACAACGGAAAACTAAGCTAATGAGCTAAATTAATGACTGGAAATGAATAGCAGCTGTGAATAAGAGTGAAGGAAGCAGGCGTAGTTGCGACCTGTACAATATAGAGGAATAGGAAATCTAGCATGGCTTTTCGATTTCTTTAATTGGAGCTGCCTTCTTGCAGGTGGCCCTCAAGTTATATGGCCTTGGTCAAAAGAAGGAAGCGCATAAACTTCGAGGGCTCCAGCAGGCCAGGGGACAACATCTCAACACCGTTCGGTTCCTGGCAGAGCTGGCGCCAATGCCGGACGACAAGGACACTGCCGGGACCTACGCCCTGGTGGAGGAGAAGGCCGCCTTTTCGTTCGAGTCGGGGCATTCTTGGAGCCGCAATGTCTCTACAAAAGAAAAGCGCGCATCGCAGGCAAGATTAGCACGCTGATATCCAGCTCAAAAATGCCCTCATATACATATAGACGCCTGCCTTTCGGTCGCGCTGAACAAATCCCATCTGATCACCAACGGCAGCCTCGCCTACTCCCTACGCTAAACCATCATCAACGCTCAAACGAGGCCATCCCCATCGGCCATAGCCGACATGTGCCTCGACGACATACGGCTGCGAGAGGCCGCGTTTCCGGCCTCTGGCGACTGCGACGAAGTAGCGCATCTCAAGGCCACCCAGCACCTCCCTCTGCAGCCACAGGTGTCCCTCACCCAGTCCCCGACAGAGCCATGTATGTGCCAGCATTTCAGCAGACTGAGCAACGCACTGACGGGCCAGAAGGTGGGGAGGGTCAGGCGGCTATCGAAGGCCACGCTGCGGCCATCATCGTCTCCAGCTCACGGATGTACCATAGTGATTCGGCCAAGACCGCCCCACACTTTTTGAAGGAAATTGCTGAACCCATTATGTGGTATCGGGAGCTCTGCCAGGCCTGGTCTCTTCTCAATCCCCTCTGCGCAGACAGCGGAGTCTGGCCTGCGTGTTCTCATCTCCGGGAAGACGAAGGCCACGAGGTTCATGCCTCCGTCATATTTCATCAGGCCGACGACAGCTTCGCTGGATGGCCGACGGCGGCCTAGAGATGCTGCCTGCTGACCCTGCCAGCTTCTGCTTTGTCCTTTCCCATTCCTAGCATTTCCGGAATCAAAGCCGGAAGACCCATTGCTACTTGGAGATGCTGAGGTGATGCTTGCAGGTTCAAGTACGGGAACCAACCGCACTTTGCGCACAAGTGCTCCGTCCCTGCCTCCCTGTCCGCGGCAATGAACAAGCTCCTCAGCACCGACAGCATTGGCCATGGCCTTCTGCAAAGGCTCAGCCACCTTCAACCACGGCTAACGCTGTCCGAGATAGCCAGCAACTGCTTGGACAACCTTGCCGTACGGGAAGCCGCCTTCAAAGCTAGCGGCACGTGCGAGGCAGTGGCGTGAAAAAAGGCCGCACGCCTGTTGCCGCAGGTGCCCCCTCGCCCCAGTCACCGACAAAGCAATGCATGTGCCAGTATTTCAAGTAGCGGAAGGAGCGGAGGTGAGCCAGCTACCCGCCCAACTTCTTATCCAAGCACAGGTTTTTCCCACAAAAGTGTCCAGTCGTGGACAGAGCATGTGCCAGCATTTCAGGTCGCAGGCCCTCAAGAGCAGCAGGCGGGTCAGCAGGAGGGTCAGGGTCAGCAGTCGTTACCGGAGGAGTTTGGCCACGCCTGCTGCATAAACCTCTTGGGCTCCCTTCTTATTTTTTCTGATTCGGCCAATGCCAGGCCTTTTGTGTTGGGTTGGAACATTGGAGACAGGAGGGAGCATTGGAGCAGGTGCTAGGCATTGGAGACAGCTTCCTGGATGGCGGCATCTATCTGGCCTTTTTGCTACTTTCCTCTTCCAGTCATCTCATTTACAGAATCAATACCAGATGGCCAATGGCTAATGGGAGATGATGAAGTGAAGTTTGAAGGTACCTTCAAAACTTCTCCGCCCCGGGAGTGGGCCCATTCGAGCCTTTCCTACAAGTGCTTTGTGGGAATGAAAGGGTAGAGATGACATGGCTGTTATACGACGACGGGGAGAACGAAATCAACGCCGACATGGCCAAGACGTGGGAGCTGCCAAGGAGCCACGAAGATCACGCGGCTCCGCTGCTCTATCACTACATTCATCTACAGCTTGCCGATCCCATGGCCATCAAGTTCCCTTCATTTTCTATTCCCGGATTTTTAACTGATTCTGCCTTCTGCCTTCGTTCACCAGATAGAAGGGTTTGCATCGGGGCAGTTCGAGCCATTCTTCCAGGCCATAACAGCCAACCTTGACCTGAGGGTTACCTGGCTATTAGACGGCAGCTTCGGGACTGACACCAGTCTCCATAACGCGGAGCACTGGGAACCGGAACCTGAGCAAGATGTCGTAGCCGCTTTGGGGTTCATGGCCAGACAGGACGATTTCTCCAACTGGCTGCCGCAGCCTCTACAGCCTGCCAATCCGATGGCAATCAGGTTCCCTCCATTTTCTATCCTATATTTTCCTGATTTAATGGCAGAAGACCACTTAGTGCTGGGAAATGATGAGGTGATATTTGAAGATTTCTGCCGGCTGGGGATGGGGACCAGCAGGCGTGCTCTGTCCTTTCATCCCTCGCAGTGACGCTCAACAATCCCCGCGTTGCCCTTCAGAACAGCGTCGTCTCCAACCTCATCCACCAAATCAATCGAGCGCTGCCGTATTCGCCTGAGAGCCTGACAAGAGCGTGTCTGGGCCACCCTGCTCTTCGACGACACGCCTTCGAAGCCATCGGGGTGGCAGAAGGCAAGGCCGCGTGCAACGGGGGCTGAAGCGGAGTCGGTACAGGTACAACCCCTCACGAGCTTCTCACGTTCACCTTTAACTGGTCCCGCAATCACAGGTCCAGCCTTCTGAAGGCGCGGTGATTCTAGCGATACCCACCCTTTTCTCATTGCGGAGGTGGGGGAGGAGGTGCCGTGGCACAAGCAGCTATTGCAAATCGCATTGCCCTCCATTCTAGACACCACCTCTCCATTTGCTCCGAGGAGGAGTATGGCTTTCGTTTTCGCTTGAAATGCGTAGAGTTCGAAATTTTGATTGAAAACTCAAAAAAGGATTCAAAATTTGCGTCCATACCAAGCTCAACACGCTACATTTGTCAAAGCTAAAATGTACTTTAAATTGTAGCCACTAGGTGCTAAGCCTCTACAGCTTGTCAGTATTGACAGTTTTCTCCAGTTTTCCATCCTGTTTGTAATTAGAAAATAAAAAAAATGAAAAATGTCATTCAATAGGACAGCAGAACAAGGAAAATTGTGGTCTTCTTTGCAACACTTGGCCGTTGCCTTACCCAGGCTCTTTCTGCACTGGCGCTAAAGACAGGCAGAGGCCAGTGCGCGTAACTGATAACTGCTCATTAAAATGATTGAAAATGTTCCAAAGCAAGGTTTTCAAGCAAATTTTTCAAAGCAAAGCACTTTTCGAACATACAAGGTACCAAAGGCTGTAGCCATTATGTGGAGTCTCCAGTGAAATTTTTCCGCTTAACTATCACAGACATTTATGGCTTTTCAAACTTTTAAATGTTCAACTTCACTTTCTTATCTTATCAATGTCAAAAGTATACCTTAATTTTTGTAAGCAACAAACTATCATAGCACATGCAAAGTGTGAGCTGGCGAATGCAGACCAATGATTATACCACGGTGCAGACGCAACAAAGGCTGTGAACAGCTCTCCTCACCTCTCACATTCTCGTTCAGCCTTACAGTCCATAAAGCAGTAATGATGAAACTCTTCCTTCTCCTGGCTCTGACCATCGTTGCTTCGGCACAAGGTTCTCCGCCCCTTCCATCTCCTGATGTTGTATTGATGGATTGTCAGAAGAGACCGATACGAATGTGGAAGAGGGGGCCAATCCTTCGCAGAGGAGTCCGTTGAGCCGAGTGCACCCACCAAGGACAGGTTCAAGCCCCTTCGACCCTCCTCCTACCATCAAATGAGCTCATGCGCAGCTGTCTCGTGAGCCCTACCCTGCCGCAGTGCTGCGGGGTGTTGCCTGTGGCAGAGGAGGTGACGCAGTGCTGCGGGGACGCGGCTGTGCTGGACAACATCCACGAGCCGAGCTGCTGTCCGCTAGGGCCGGAAGGCACCTCCAGCCTACCTGTACTCAAGGACCACATGTGCTGCGGCGGCGCCATTCACGTTCCTATCCCCCTACTCAGTCAGAGCCCAGCCTTCAATCCTCCTTTCCTCAAAATTTCTTCCGAAAAAGACCAGTCGGAGTCTTTTTTGGAAGAAGTTCTGAGGATGGGAGGATTGAATTATTCCTGTTTGCAGTCTGTTACTGAGTCAAAGTCAAAGCAGGTGCAAATATGCAAATGGGATGGGCAAAGGAGTGGTGCAAAGCTTAAATTGGTTGTGACTCAACTTTGACAAAGTACAGACTGCAGCTGGAGATAGGATATAGGTTGTGACTCAACTTTGACACTGGCAGATTGCAACTGGGATGCGTTAAGGATTGCTTTGAGAGAAAGGGTGACCGGCTGAAAGGGAAAGGCTTTTATGAGAAATGGAGTGATGGATTGCAGACGACGGTAGGGCTGCAGTGCTGCCCGTCGGTGAGTGAAGAGAGCCCCAACTTCGCCTACAGCGCCAGCCTCGACTGTCCCACCTCCTAAACAACTACTTGCGTGCCTTCAACTTCGTCGCAGTGATATTCATTCGTCAAAACATCTCTCCGAAGCTCTAGACGCAACAAAAGGACGTCATACAGGCAGTTCAGTCTCAGAGGCATTGTGGAGGGGAATTGGCTTTGAGTTGCTCTATTTTTCAGCGGCTGGATTTAGAGGAAAAAGTGGGCACGGGAAGGAAGCTAGAGAGAGGGTGGGGAGGCCGGTCATGGGGTCATGGGAGTCATCACGATCCGTCCATTGGTTCAGATGGAGGGCGTTGTGCCATTAGAATCGCTCAGATAGTATACAATTAATGCGATCTATGCGGCACTTCCGCACCAAAAAGGAAAAAGAAAATTCGCGATTCAACTTTGCAATTTCGTAAGCTTAAGGGGAGGCTGCTTATCTCGGCTCACGCCTCACTGACGCTTCAAGTTGCAGAACACAAAGAATAGGCCCCGAGATTGCTCCCCTTCCTGCCAGGCACCAAACGGCCTCCTTTGCAGACAACAAAAAGCCCTTTTGTATCTGTCCCTCTATTTTATGCCTCCTCTCCATGCTTCTTCATTTGAGTCAGTCTGCACCGAGCGCTGAGGCTCAGACACCCTGGAAGTAGTTTGTGCCTCTTAAGGCTGACCAGCTCCGATTTCCCGCCCTCCCCCTCCATTTGCCTTAACTTCGTCTGGTTCAATATCTGGTACCATCGGCAAGCCGAAAGTAAAACTCTTTTCTCCCAAAAATCGACTGCCCCGAGTATAAAGCCAAAGAAATATTCCTACTACTAATGGAATCTGCTTGTGGGGCATTTGCATTTTGTTTTCGCGCGCAGTTCCAGGACTCTTTTCATGCGCGCTCAAACAAAATACAGATGACACAGCAGATTCCATTAGTAGTAGGAATATTTCTTTGGCTTTATACTCGGGGCAGTCGATTTTTGGGAGAAAAGAGTTTTACTTTCGGCTTGCCGATGGTACCAGATATTTCCTCAACTTTAAATATATGAAAATTAAATTATGTTAATTTAGGTCCTTTATTTTTTGTTCTGATTTATATTTTAGGTTTTATTTTATTAGATAAATAAATAAAAGAAAATAATAAATTTATTAGTGAAATAAAATTGAAATAATGAACGTTTAGAAAATAAAATAAGTGCAAAATTTTTGGCAAATTTCTTGGCTAACGAATATAGTAGTGGGAAATATTATTGGCCTTACACTCGGGCAATCGATTCTTGGGACAAAATAGCTTTATTTCTCCTCACCTTTAAATATACAAAAACTAAAATAAATGCTTGAGAAGGATTCGAACCTGCTAGTTTCGGCTCACAGTCCAATCGCTCACACCACTACACCACTGGTCCATATGACTCTGCATAGTTTAACTGAAGTATTATCATCAAGTAAAGGGTTGGGGGGGGGGGGGGAGGTTCGAATGAATCGAATGAATACCTACTCTCGTTCATTAGCAGATGCGAAGCAGCAGCAGCAGCAGCAGCAGGGCAGCAGCAGCAGGGAAGGAGTTCGGACGGCACATTGTTTTGCATTTTTCTATACCAAATTGTGAACATTTTGGCAGTTTCTCGCGAGTGTAGACTAATTGGAGGATGCTCGTTCCAATGCAAAAAGAATCAGAGCGATTGGATTCTTCTGTGAGGAGCAGGAGCCTTATCAATTTCAAGATCTAGCATTAACCCTCAAAACATACACCTGGGTCGAAAAGAGGGGCTGGGCGCTGACACTTCGCTAAAGCTCCGTTCGCGCCAGCCCAATTTCTCATCCATGTGCTGTCTGTAGCCGGAAAAGAGTGAGAAGATGTCCTCATCAGCTTCCTCCGTCCCTCCAAGCTCCGCTGCAAAAACAGGAAGTGAGCTCTGATCAAACGAGTGAGGCGGCGATAAATCCTGCCGATTGCTTCGTGGACAATCGCGTTGCCCTGGGTGGCAGCAAATGGGACCCCAGATGCCCCCCGGTTCCCTCTCCTTGGCGGGGCTCCAAAGGAGAACTAGGCCAGACAGATGGGGTCTGTGGGTGATTATGACGCGTGAAAGGTGTCGGGGTGGGCTTGGGGTCTCATGAGAAGCCTCCTCCTCTCCCCCCAGCTACCCTACTTGGAGGGCATAAATAGGAGAGGAGGGCACCATTAGCGGAGGCCATTGGGAGAGTAGGAGGGGAGGCGCGCCTCACTTTTGAGCCTCGGGGATTTGTTCACCCACTTCCGCTTCACTTTCCCCGCCATCTTCCACCTCCTCAAGTCGCTGCCTCACTGGAGATTATGCCTTTTTTCGACTAAAATTGGGCCCCATAGTTTTAGCTGTCCATAGTTTGCCTACATTTGCGGCAATTTTCATTAGCCAGGAATTTAGTTGTTATCGATCAGCTTTAACTGCTTAAATACTGTTATTCCATGCCAAAATATCTCTATTTTTTCGCGCTGTTTCGTGCAGAGCTCAAACATAGCTGGCAAGAAGTGGTCAGAACCAAAATTTTACATCTTTCTCAAAAAATTCCAAATTTTTTAGCCGCCATAAATCAACTCCGTCAACTTCTTTCACTATAGGCTCTATGATAGTTTCAACAACTCCTATACTGGCCTGCAGGATCCTGGACCACAGCCAGCTCAGCGAACATCTTCCGTCTCATGGGCTCCCGGGCTGAATGCGGGACGGGGCAGTCCGCCTCCTACCACGCCGGCCTCTGTCCACCTCTCTGGCCCAAGGTCTCTCTGCCCAGCCTTCCATGGACTCTGTCTCCAGCTGCGTGGCCACTACTAGCCGGCACAAATTGCGTTTGGGGCCCCCTTTTCTCCCGCCACACTCCCCCATATACCCTCGCCATCGATTGCACTCATGCTCCTGGGGGCCTAATATGCGACGGCACTTCTCGCCGCCCGCCCACGCCACCACTTGCAGCCTCCTTCTCTTGACGTTCCTGGGAGGGTTTCAAAATCAGCACCACCCCCCTCCCATCCGCTAAAGCAGCTGCCCTGAACGGTTGCCGAGGGGACGGACGGAGGCCTCGGGGGCATCGAGGAAGCAGATGTGGGAGCTGGGCCCCTGCCCCCTGTGCATTCGCCAGCGGCAGCAGGTTTAGGCAGCAGGAGTGACTGAGAGGGGGGGATGAAGAGGGTGAAAGCTGATGGGAGTGACTGAAGAGGTTGCAGGAGGCGGAGATGGGCGAAGGGGATCGGGCGGTGATGCGAGTGGAGGGCTGCAACGGCTTCCGGACTACGCCTCACCAGCCGCGCCATCCCACCATTCTAGTAGCCCCTTTCTTTTCTTGCACACCTGAAATAGATCAGGTTTGGCCAGAGGAGTCTGTGAATCGAAATCAATCGAAAAACAGAGGCAGATGAAGTCTCGGATCCTGTCAAAGCCAAGGAGCAAGGGAGGCTAATGGGCGTGAAGCTGCAGCACAAGCGTCGCTCCTACCTGAACGGGGACTTCAATCTGCTGAGCGAGTTTGCGGAGCCAGCCCCGCGAAGGGCCCCAGAGCCGCGGCCATCCATCTTCCTGGCAAAGGTGAGCGCCCACGCTCCCTCAATCACCCGCCCGCCTAATGAGAAGCCCCTCCGCCGCCCAAGGGGATCAAGCCCCCATCTTTTTTCAGCCTCTCCTAGATGGAAATGGGCCGCAATTTAGCGAAGAGAAGGTGTAGAGGCAGCTGCTTTTCAGGCCATCCTAGCGCTAGAGCTGGCTTAGGAGAGAGGCTCTTGGTCACGGAATGAACGCACGAGCAGAGTTTTGCCTGTTCAGGCGCTTTTCGTTATGGTCTATTTAGCTTTATTTACTTAGATATTTCTTAGATTTATTTTCTTACGCTTATTTTATAAATTGTTTTACCAATAGCCATTCTGACGCTGATACAACAGAGCATAGTGAAGCCATCAGATAATCATGGGCAGTGTTCGTGTGCAAAGTCCGAAACCTAAGCTAGTGCGGCGTATTCAAACTAGCCTGGATTTGGACAACATTCGTGAGCAGCATGCCCACTCCGTCTTTGGGGCCAACGCTCAGTCTGAGACTGCACCGCTTGCTCCTTGGCTTTCTCTCAAGGTCTCCCTCCTATCATACCCCCAGCCTTTGGATCTTGGCTGGATATTGCAAAGTGCTCTTGGATCAGGATCTTGGATATATTAGTATAATTTTTCAATTTATTTTCCGATATACAATGCCGCTAATGCAATATAGAGTTATAAGACAAGCAATAAAATATATACAAGTAGCTCCAAATTTTTTACAGCTTCACGAAAAAACTTGCTCTCTTATCCAGAGCATAAGAATTAACTGACCATATTGCTTAATAGTTTATTTTCAAAAAATATTAAAATTCTACAAATTTCAAAGTTTCAATTTTCTCGGCAGTCAATTATTTGGCAACTGAAGAAGACGGCCTTCGCTGCAGAACGAGCCCAGCCAGGCGCCGGCTTTCACTCAGATGGTGCGCGGCCTCATCATGGCCATGCGAGCTTTCGGCCTCCATCCTTCCGCCGCGCCCTCACACGCCGTCACCACCGCCGACGACGACCTTCACGGCGGCGCTACGCCTGCGCCCAGAAACCGTCTGCCTTTCGCCAAGTGCCTTTCTCCCTCTCTCCTCCGATTCCTTTAGTCCATGCAAACAGCATGCATCTTAGTTTCAAAGATCGTTTCGGAATCGACAAGCTGAAGGGCTTACTATAATAGACGAGCAATAGCTGCCTACAACCTACTTTCCCTGGCATTTTCTTTCCGCCATTGCACCAGTTTCAGTTTCATTGACCGGGCTGAAAAACATATTAGCTAATAGTTCCCTGGATCAACTAATAACCGATCTTCTTTCCCAAATTGATAAGCAAGCAAGCGCCAATGCAGGAGCTGTCCTAGCTGGCTCGTTTTCATCTCCCCGGTGGGCCTGGGCGCCTGGCTAGCGGTGCTGGGGACGAATCTCTACGGCGGCCTCCTCTTCTGGCGCGCTCTCACCACCTCCATCGCCCTCACCAACATCTTCAGTCCCGCCAGGTTTCATCTTTCAGCCTGAGCCCCAATCACAGGAGCGTTGGGTTGCAGTGCCTGGCAATTCCTCTGCACCCTGCTGCACAGCGTCTGTGGCGTCAATCTCCTTTTCGCCTTTGCCGGCATCCGGAAGCTACACAGCCTCCTCCTCAGCCTCAACACCATCCGCCTCAGGGCACAGCTCAGGCCTGCATTTTTGAGCCATTGAGCAACCTAGGCTGGGCCATGTTTTGCCACCCATTTCCAGTGCCAAGGACAGCCTGTAAACTTATTTCTTCTTTTTTCTTGTTCTGGAAGAAATATAAATAAAGATCTATGGCCCAGACCTGCCAATTCTGCCACCAGTTTGCAACGATCCACGATACATCACAGATATTTTTTTTCTTTTTTTCCTTCTGAATCAAAGTTGTTCTAGGCTAAGCCTGCTTACCTGGCTACTGATAGGGGCGGCGGGTGTGCTGAGCAGTGTGGCGCTGGGCCTCATCCTCAGCCTCATCCATGAGTCCGCACACCTCGCCTCTCAGCGTAGCCTCCTCTAACCGCTCCTCATAGAGTCAGGGACCAAGATTAGGCGGCTTGCAGGAGCGGCGGCCGCAGCTGCAGCCCCACTCCCAACCACCACGCCCACCCCACCGCCCGTACACACCGGCCCACTATGGCTCCTCTATCAGGTCGCCCCATCCACCCAGAAAATGAGAAAATCGGACACTTTGATAGGGGGTGATGGAAGAATTGTGACTGAATTTAGAAAGCAAGCTCAAACTCCCGTGTATACTATCAAAAACTGAACGCTAAGAAGGATGAGCAGGAGGGATGACTACTATCATCGCTTTTAGTGTTCAGTTTTTGATGATATCCAATGTAGTTTGAGCTTGTTTTCCCTAGAATGGGTTTCTGAGGCCAGCTTCGCCAAGCCAAGGTTTCTGACCCTGGAAAGAGGGCCAGAGCCAACTGCAGACGTGGCTGTCGCTGACGATGTTCTGCGGCACTCTGCTCCCGGCCGCTCACTACGTCGTCATCTGCGTTTTCCTCCGCGCCGCCTTCCGCCAGAACCATGCCGACTTCCTCGCCCTCTCCTCTCCATCCATCGCGGACATTCGGTGAGCCTTCCTCTGCTCCTAGCTTGCGGCTCCTCCTATGGAAGGCTGGAGGGAAGACCTCTGAAGGTACGTGAAGGCGGAGTACTGGCGCCTGACGCGGATCATGGCCAAGGCCAACGCCCTCTTCGCCTACAAGGTCATCGTCAACGTTGCCGGTGCCGTCGCTGGCTTCTGCTTCGCCGTCTACCATCTCGTACGAACTGTGAGTCTCTGCCAATCCTTTTTACCCTCTCACATCCGTCTTTGGACATTTTACGCGCCAAGCTGGAAATAAGCTCGATTGTAGCACTATCTGGAGCCAGCTCGACAACAGGTAGAGCACTAGCCGGGGTTTTCTGGCCCTAAGATATGATAGCCTCCAGTAGCCCTGTGACAGTGCCCGTACATAGAGCGTCTAGAATGGCGAGTTGGGTTGTGGATCAATCTGAAAGGATAAGCGGACTTGTGCAGGCCTCGCTAGGCGCAGAGGAGTACGGGGGCGCCCGAATGGAGCGGATCGTGAAGGCCCTCATCGGCCTCATCATCGTCGTCCACGTCGTCACCTTCGCCGCCTACATGATCGCCTCCGCCTACACCAACGAGGAGGTGCCATCTACTGCTTCCATTACTCCTCAACTCCCTCAATCTGTCCTTCCAGTCGCGCGCCATCAAGGAGAGCCTGCTGGAGCAGGAGGTGGACGACGGGCCTATGAAATATTGCGTTGGCCAGCTTTGCTTTGCTTGGAATGAAGAGGGTGGGGGGTAAAGAAAGCTGGGCCAGGTGGACCGATTCATCCAGAAGAGCGATACGCGGGAGTGGGGCCTGACGGTGGCCAAGTTCTTCCTCATCGATCGCGCCGCCTTCCTCACTGTTCCCTTCATTTGCCTAGCCATCGCATTTTATCTTTTGGCGTAACATATGTTCGGGTGACTATTAGAGCTTTATATCAACTTTATATGGATTTCACTTTCGCAATATTCATGGCAGCCCCTGTTGATTCTATGAAACCTTCCAAGATTATTGGGATTCGAAGAATTGGGACTATGCTAGCTCCCCCCCACTTATACAGTCCCCCCCCCCCCCACTTATACAATCCCCCCCCACTTAAAAATTGAAATTTTTTTTATTACTTTAAAATACATATCAGTGCATATCACGAACTTTAAACTCAAGGAATTTTCATGCAGTTGATTAAATACCTACTTTTTTAGAAACATAGTTAGTCTATACCGGATGGCGGGCGCATGACTACCAGGAGTAGGGGCTTGTCCCCTACCAGGAGTATCTTTCAAGATTCCAACTGAAGGGCTTAGACGCATGCTCGTCCTCGACGAGGTCATGACTGTGTAGCAGTACCTACTAATTGATCATAGTATATTAGGTACTGCCACAGTCATGACCTCGTCGAGGACGAGCATGCGTCTAAGCCCTTCAGTTGGAATCTTGAAAGGTACTCCTTGTAGGGGACAAGCCCCTACTCCTGGTAGGCATGCGCCCGCCATCCGGTATATACTAACTAAAAAAGTAGGTATTTTGTTGTTTAGAAAAAAATTCCTTGAGTTTAAACTTCAAGATATGCACAGATATGTATTTTAAAGCAATAAAAACTAGTATAACATGGGGCTCAATTCTGGGTAGCCAGTTGAGCCCATTTGTTGAACTGCCGCCCATGTGTGTAAGCCTAAGGCTAAGACTAAGCCTTAATTTTACCTGAAATAAAAAAGTAGCCATGCCCATAAATTTAACTACTGGGCCCAAAATGATAGCCATTTATACGGGAAAATGTCAAAATTTCAATTTTGGCTTTTGAAATATCAGGCGACTAGGTTTGTGTAACATTGGGAAAATTGTCATTTTTATTGCTAGATTTGTGTTCAGCCTCAAAATTTATCTACTGGGGCCCAACAATATAGCCATTTCTCAGGGAAAACGTTCAAAATTCAATTTTGGTTTTTGAAACATCAGGCTCATAGGTTGAATAAAATTGAAAAAAAAATCCAACTTTAAGGCCAGATTCGTGTTCTGCGTCAAAATTTACCTATTGGGTCCCAAATTCAGAACAAATTACCTGTGGAACTGGCTAAACTTTTATTTTTGTTTTTGAAACATCAGGCTATTATATTTGTGCAAAATTGCAAGAAATTTTCAATTTGATTGCCAGATTCGTGTTAAGCATCAAAATTTACCTACTGGGGCACAAAATTGGAGCGAAATTCCCAAAAATAACCACTATTTCAGTTTTTGGGCATTGAAACATTAGGTTTCTGGGTCATAAGTCAAGAACAAATTATTTTCGTCCAGCTCCAAAAGCAGGGCTTCATGCGGCCAACTTTTCCAACATACTCTGAAAAAATGGGCCAATTCGGTTGAGAAACCATTGAGAATTTTGTGTTTACATAGGTATATATATATATATATATATATATATATAGCCTCAAGGGTCAAATCCAGGTGAATCCTTAGTACTGCCTCCCAGGCCTAGCCCTGGGTGGCAGTTCAAAAATTTCAATTTTTAAGTGGGGGGGATTGTATAAGTGGGGGGGGATTATTTAAGTGGGGGGGGGGGGGGAATGTATAAGTGGGGGGGGGGGGGGGAGCTAGCATAGTCGAAGAATTGCAGCATTTTGAAAAAAGGAGATTATTACAAAAAAGAAATTGATATAAAGCTCTCTTGATATTACGTTCTAAAATCAAAGAAACTTCAGCCGCACATAGAGTAAAATGCATTGGGCATATTGAAGGCGGTGAGTGTGATCTTCACCTTCCTCGTCGTCTGGGTCCAGCTGAGCCAGACGAGCATTTCCAGCGCCGGCTCTGAGGTTGAGGCTCTCCTCTCTCTGCCCTATGGCTGCTGATGTGTGGCGGCCTTGGAGGTGGGCTTTGCCTGTCACTGCAGCTGTCCCACAGAGCCAGTGAGCAGCATCTTCAATCGCACCGGTCTCAAGCCCTTCGACAAGAAGCTTTAGGCCCTTCACTTCTGCTATCTACACTTGGGAGTTTCGGTTAACGGAAAGCGGTTGATTTGCACCATTTGGCATATTTGTTTGGGAAGCCATGAATACCTGGTCCGCTATTTCAAAACGCTCTTCTACAGCGCCGTAATCAGACTTCGCGAAAAGATCACTCGTTTTGTTGGACTCTTGTATGGATTTTAGCAAACACATGCCCGATGAATACCCCTTTTGAAGTGGCCCAATTCAATGAAAGACACGCAAGATAAACAAAAGGCATGAAACGATAAAAAATCATCGAATTCATTATCCAAAACAACAGAGCCCATTTAAACGCCACGATGTATCAGTGAATTCTCGCATATTCAAAGAAAACTTGGCGGTTGGCGAATGACAGGCGGTGAATGTTCATTGGTGCCATTCACATGGATAGGAGCGGGGGCACCACTTTTCTCAGGTACACCCGATCGGCAGCCTAAAAAAGCTCCCTTCTTTTCTCAATATATAAGTTTTATCATATTCTTTCCAAGCATATCGTCAAATTAGCCTCAAATCAGTGCAGTCACGTGTCTCTGTTAAGAATAATAAACCTAATCAGCTGCCCTCACTCTGCTACCCATTACTCGAATGAGGGGTTGGCCAGACAACTTCCAACCTTGCTGGAGTTCTGGCCGTGAGCATAGGGTGCGGAGGGCGGAATGCGAATGCCGTAGTGGGCCGCATCCCCCAGCAGCGCCTCCAGTGTCTCGTACAGTCGCGGCAGTGTCTCCTCCTGCCAATTTCTGCTCATCTTTACTCACTCAGTAGAGTAATTCTCCACAGCAGAGGGCCAAGGAAGGGAGAGAGTGGAATGGCAATTTTCATTCCACTCTTTCCCTTCCTTATCTGTCTGCTGCAATTCATGCGTGCTGGCTGCCGCAATAAGGTGACTTAGCCAAGAAACAGTCTGAGCATCTCTTGTCCTGCCAGCCAAGGAGGGGAAAAAGCGGAATGCCAATTCCCATTCCACCATTTCCCCTTCTTGGCTTTCTGCTTCCCAGAATAGGTGAGCAAGTAGAATAAAAAACCCTGGAGCCGTTGACGTAGAAGCCGGGCGCAAGTCTGGTGTGAAGGCCGTTGAAATGAATGCCGCTGGCCTGGTGGAAGATACGAACGTGGGCCACTCCGCTCCTGCGGCGGAAGCTAAGTGTGCAGACAGCGCCCGCCTCCCTGCACCAGCTCGGCCGCAGCAGATAGGCCCCCTCATCTTCCAGCCTTCCCACAGGAGAGATTGTCAAATGGCTTCAGTTGATGCATCAAAAAGAGGAGAAGGAGTAATATTTTTGAAATTTTTTGCAGATGGGAAATTTGTAGATTTAATTTTGCCAAGGGCTGAAACTTGAGCTGAGCAGGCAGTGCAAGAGGCTGTACTCAAGTAGCAGGCCGGCGGTGGCAGCGTCCACGTCTGGGTGGAAGGCAGGGTGAGCGCGAATTTGTGCGTCCTTGTCCACGCTCTCTGGCGACAGCTTCTCATTGCCTGCAAGCAGGAGAATATATGAATGTTATCCAGAAGACGTGAGTGGATCCAGAAGACATGAGTCGACAGGACTGACCGTCCTAGTCAAGAAGAATATTGAAAAAATGGGCCTATTGGGTAAAGTCAGATAAATTGAGGCGGAAAAGGACCAAAAGAAAGGTATGTACGATTTCGATTCAGAAATTTTTGGAAAAGGTTTACCAGAAATCGGTACAATTGTCCTATCTTTACGGCTTACAAGCTCGTGAATTGGTAACCGAATGGGGTGACGAGACTAGCAAGATCGGCCTCTGCGCAGGCACGAACACGAGCGGAAGTGGAGTGGCGGAATGGACTCAAGGGATCCTCTTTGCTTGTCAGCATCTTCTTTTGTGAGTACCTCAAATACGACGGTGTTTAAATTACGTATCGGAATATTTGTGCACTCAAAAGAAACATAAAATGGAACAAGCGCTGTTTTATGTACACATATGGCGACCAAGGCTCATCAAAAAGTCTAAGTTCAAAAGAGCTGCAGTGGAACATTTGCATAGAGCTGCTGTGAAAGAAGATGAAGTGTCGATTAAAGAGTTGGGGTGATAGATTATGCTCGAGCAAGCGTGAAATGCTGATGAATGCGCAGACAATGAAGATTCCGAGAAATGAGAAAGCCACTCCTTGGATCAATTAACACTCCCAGCTTTCCAGCCAAAGAAAATAGGCAGGAGCCCAAGCAGCTGCATCATTGCATGGCCTAAACTGAACGCTATTGTTCTTAACTTTCGGCCAGGGTTGCAGGATGAGAAAAACGCGTAAAGGTTTTAGGGCCTGGAAATAGAACAGCACAAAAGCCCTTACTTTACTAAAGAGGGGGGACAGCAAATCCCAAAACAGCAAGAGCCCACAACTGGCGCGAAGGGAGAGAGAAAAGGAGGGAGTAGTGAAAGGGAAAAGGGGTAGGTTTGGGGCGGTGGGCGTGGTGAGCAATAGATAGACGTGCAAGGACGCCTCATTCTCGGAAAAGCCCCTCCTCCTTTCCCAGCTAAGGGAGAGAAGTGCTTGAGGATCGCCTCTTAAAAGGGAAGGCGAAGGGAGGGAGAAGGAAAACAAACAGGCGCGTGCCTCTTCCAAGAACCCCCCTTCTTCCTGGAACGGGGGGGGGGGGGGTTGGGGGGGTGACGCATGCAGTTATGAATGCGCGCATGAGATTCTAGTTAAACGTCGATATATAGGCGCACCCCCTATCTTGGCCTGCAGGTCATGTGACAGGCTGAATCTGGGCAGAGAGCTGGCAAAAACATCGCATTCCTTCTTTCTGTCCCGCTAGCTTTTCCAGGAGCGGCGAATGGGGTGAGGGCTTTTTTCCCGCAAGACACGCCCCTTCTCTCTTACTGCGCCTTTCCGAGAAATCCCCCCATTTACCAGGCCTCTCTCTCCAGGCTTTTTTGCTTGCCCAGAATTGCGCAAATAGGCTTCCCTTTCCCCGTGGCTCACTTTTTCTATAGGCCTGCCTATTCCGGGAAAACATACTTTTTGCCTCACTCTTTGTCCATGCCTGATTTACGAGTAAGAGGGGAGGGAAAAAGAGGACAAAAACGCAGAACTGCTCATCAAAGGCTGGTGTCCGTGCGGGCATCCCCGTTCTCCCTAACTTTTTGTCTCCGTTAATGTTTTCCAGGAAGAAATCAAGCAATCGCCATCAACTCTCCTCGCCCGTTCAATTACAGCCATTAACTTCCCCATATCCTGTCCCTGCCTGTCATGCTTTCCTGGAAAGGATGACGAGAAAACGCCATTGTCACTGCCCCTGCTTAAAAAGCCCTCACAAAAGGAAAAACCCGAGATGACAATTATACGGATAAAACTGGAAATCTGCACATTAGCTTTCCGGTGGTTGCTCGCTAGTTAAAAACCAGAAAAAGCATAGCTTCGTTAAGGTCAATCGAATTGAGAATTGAGTTTCAAACGCTGACACACTTGCAAAAGTTTTAAAAAATGAAAAAAATCCAAAATTAAAATGTGCAAACAGATGGGCAAACAGGGCAAAAATTCATCTTTATGACCTCAAAAAACCCTCTGTTCCTAATTCACTCTATTCAAAAATCTTTGCAACTTCAGGCAGGAATGTTTGCCCCCCCTATAGGGGGGGCCACATCCGGATGCAGCCCCCCCTGTAGAGGGGGCCACATCCGGATGCAGCCCCCTCTATAGGGGGGGTCACATCCGGATGCAGCCCCCCCTATAGGGGGGGCCACATCCAGGCTGACAAAGTTTTTCATTTAAGGTGTTCTTAATGCAAATTATCTTATGTTCTTTTGTTGTTGTAGTTAGAGAGAAAAATTGCACATTTTGAAAAGGCAGTTTGGTCAAGATAGGCAATGAGAAAAAATAAGAGCAGAGAGATAGCACAACAGTGGCACTGGTCACAGGTCAATGACGGCACTTAGGACAAATATACTTAACATTGGCACAAGTAATACGAGAAATATCTTTGGGCGAAAGAAGTGAGCAGGCAGCCTTGGTGTGATTCCAGAGGCTGCAGGACTCGCACTGGACGAAGTCTTCAGCCTCAAGGCTCAGCTGCCCACAGCAGAACCAGGTGAGGTAGGAGAAGGAAGGAGATGGCGGCTTCTGGGACACATCACCAACAGAGACCACCTGATTTTCTTTTCCCATTTCTAATGAAGGGCAGTAAGGCCTGTTGTGAACCTGAAGGGTGGACGACTGAAGAATATGAAGAATCTTCTGCTGGATGCGCTGTTGTGAGGGGTAGATGCGGAGCTCGGGCTTGTGGCCAAGGAGGGAGTCCACAAGGAAGGCAAGGGCGAACCAGCCACAGGCCGTTCCACCAAGCTGCTTGGCAGGGCTGAAGAATTGGAACTTGACACCCTTCTCCTCTGACCCCCACTCTTTGTAGAGGAAGGCCAGCTCCCGCTTGCTCTCTGCCGGGAGCCTGCTATTCATCTAGGATAGAGTGAAAGAGGAAAGTAGAGTGAAATACGGGATTGCAAGGCTGTCATATACAGAGACTGGAGAGCCTGGGGTGGCAGCTGTGGCGATCCAGTGTGGAGGAGAGGCGATGAAGTGGATGCTAGCAGCAGAGGACTGGCCAGTGAGAAGAAGCATGGCTTGGTGCAGGTGGTCCACAGACGGAGCAGCCAGGGCTCGCAGAGCAGAAGGCGATGCCAGCCCATCCCACTCTCCCGCCTTCTCCCGACACAACTTCAGCATCGACTCCACTTCTTCATCCGTCACCTGGCCATGGCTTCAGTTGGATTTGCTTGTGGTGGAGGTAAATGGGGAAACCTCGAAGAGGGCATGTGACAAAGGTAGGGCAGAGTGCTGGCTGAGGGCAGCGCCTGGGAGGTTGGGATCTGTGGCTGGTGGAGGAGCGGCTGGGCTGGAAGGAGCTGGAGCAGGAGGAGAGTCGGGAGCTGCCATTTCCTCATCCGCAGTCGATCCCGTGTTCACCACCAGAGCCACACCACCAGCCCCAGCAGAACTCGTTGCGTAGTTGCAGCTGGTGCACGGAGATTTCTTGCAGCAGCGTGGCTTGCAAGGGGCCTTGGAAGCGGTTTTGGTGCGGGCTGTGCTCTTGGTGGACTTGGAGAAACTTGGATCTTCCAAAGCCTTTGTGAAACTAAACTAATAGAAGCATTCCAATACAGAGCTGGAGCGCTTTCTGCGAGCAGCAATGTCGACAGATGGGAGCCTGTCAGATGGCAGCAAGGAGTTTGTCTGGGAGCTGTCAGCCACATCACCTGTATCCATCCTCATCCCTGCCCAACGCATCCCTCATCTTCGCCGCCACCTCTCAGCTGTTGCCAAACTCTCGATCATATTTGGACTTGAGAATTGTCTGCTTACAGATTGCCTCAGGTCAGCTGATCTGGCTGGCTAAAGGCAGTGAGGAAGCCTTTGTGAGTCTTCGGAAGGAGGTGCCTAGGCTCGCGCAGTGCTTCAATGCCATCAAGGAAAAGGTAAGCAGGAGAAATGAAGGGTTGAGCGGTGATGGAAGTGGATGCTTTGAAGGAGCTAGTGAGACAGGCTGCGTGTGTAGCTTTGGTGCTGGCCAGGAAGGCAGAAGCGCTCTTCGTGGAGGGACGAGAAGCAGAGGCAGAGGAGGCTGGAGTGGAGTCAGAAGATCTCCCTGATGACTTCTTCCCGCACTGGCCCCTCATCCGCACCTCCCCCCCTCTACTCCCTCAGTGGAGAGCTGGCAGCAGCTGAGAAGAGAAGCAACTGCTCGAAAGCCAGCAACTGCCATCCAATTCTCAGCCACGGCCTCATCTTCTACCTCTGCCGCCATGGCCACTGCTATGGCTACAACTTCATGCTTGGAGGCGAATCCCCAGCCTACATCTTCCACACCATCTACTCCCGCTTCCCTGCCTCGCCCAAAGTCATCTGCTATGACTTTGCCTGCTCCCTTGCAACCTACTCCATCACCCGAGAAGCAGCCTTCTTCAGCCACACCCAGTTTCTTGTTGATGCTTTCCATGAGAAAAACCACAAAGCCTGCAGCCGAGCTTTCTTCATTTCCCTCTACAAAGACGACCCATTTCTTCAGAGTTTTAACAGTCAGGCCTGTGAACAGTTCAACTCTCGAATTGCCCCTCTTCGGCGCTCCCTCTCCTACATGCTTTGCAACAATTTCCATAAGACCATACAGCTTTACATTAATTTGCGAAATTTCCTTTGTCAATAGTTGTGGTCCGTTGTGCTCAGTTTGTGTTGCGTTGGCTTTGTGACAAGTGCGACAAAAGAGCTTTCATTCCGCACATCAATAAAGCACCTTAGAACACTTTAAATGAAAAACTTTGTCAGCCTGGATGTGGCCCCCTCTATAAGGGGGGCTGCATCCGGATGTGGCCCCCTCTATAGGGGGGGCTGCATCCGGATGTGGCCCCCCCCTATAGGGGGGGGCTGCATCCGGATGTGGCCCCCTCCATAGGGGGGGCTGCATCCGGATGTGGCCCCCTCTATAGGGGGGGCTGCATCCGGATGTGGCCCCCCCCTATGGGGGGGTGAAACATGCCTCACTTCAGGCGAGATATACACTAACTGCGCAAATATTTACACCCAACCCAAAGCTGAAATTATCTAACCTGTCTCACCTGTCGAAATATTCTGAAAGCAGTTTTTAAATTGCAGCAAGGTTTGAAAAGCCATGCTGGATGCAGTGGATCTTCTGGCCTGGCTGATGATCCTGGCTGCACTTCTGCTATTCCTCATCCAACGGTCTACTTCGCTGAAGACGGCCTACGGACGATACGCCGACGATGTGCCCCTCGCTGCCTCCTTCAGGGTTTTTTCTTTCGTCCCAACTCATCATTTTTCATTAGTAAACAAACCGAATTTTTGCTTTAACTGAAATTACTATTTATAAAATGCAATTCAATACAATTTTCCACTTGGCTATTTTTAGCTTCCGGCGAATCACGTCAAG
>JASANA010007623.1:0-18737 GCA_030248095.1 Ptycholaimellus sp. GST1_10 | reverse complement strand
AGCATAATTCTCACAGAAGAACAAAAATAACCAAGGAGTGAAATTGAACTATAAAATAAAATGCAAAAGAAAAACTAATGATTTTTTCATAACTACAGCAACATGTTGAACAAGGTATTATCGGCTATGGCCATTATGTGCGCGACCTGATTTAAACTCCACCGTTTCCAGCGCCACATAAAGTTTTAGCTCATTTAAAGTTGTGCTAAAAGTTTCACCTGATTTCATTGAAAAAACATTGGAAAAATACTTGTTCGTTTTTGAAACATCAGTATTTTAAGAGGCGTTTTATGAGAAGAGCAAGAATCGGGTGAACATGAATTTTTTTTACCCCCGTTTTTTAAAACAGATTCTGAATCTCCATACATTTTTATGTAACTTCACCAATTACTTGCAGTCACTTTAAAGCCAATTTATCTAGTATTTTCAGTTAAAATATAGCCATGATGGGTATCAATCGAAAGCTTAGAATCTAACAAAGAGCACTGTGTTCTTTGTTTGGCCCAAAAATGTACATATGCAGAGAAATAGACAATAATCTCAGTGATTTGCAAAAACTTGATATGCAAATTTTGACAAAAAAAACCACTTTCTCAAAATTTTTCTAGAAATTACGCAATCTTAACTATCATTTTCGTTTTCCTCATGAAATTTTGGTCTAGAAAACATGAAAAGGTTTCAAATTGAAGTTGAGCCCAATGAAATATTTTTGCGCGGCCGCAGGCCGCCTGCCGCGGAGGGCAGGGCAGTCAGAGCTCCGGAGGCCGGAGGGCATGGGTGCGGAGGCCCCGGAGCGTAGCCTGGCATGCGAAGCATGCTAGGCGAAGCGTAGGGGCCGTAGCACCCATGCCCGGAGGCCGGAGGAGCTCTGGCGCCCTGCCCGAAGCGGCGGGCGGCCAAGGCCAGCTTAAGCAGTTACACCATTTTTGCGTCCGTCTGTCCGCATATCCAGAATATGAATGCTAAGCCTTGTCCGTTACGAGATAACTTCGCGCAAGCCCAATTCAGTAGCTGCATGGGAAGTGAGAACATTTTTGGGTAAATCGGGGGCGCTGAACAAGAATATGTTTTTGGCAGCTTGCTCCAATCACGGGAATGTGCTTAAAACGTTGAAAATGTGAGTTTTTTCAATGTTTTCCATCTGCGCAGTTTTGGAAAGCTACCCAATCTGACAAAGTTTTAGTCGTTACAAATAAATTTCTATGTAGTTTTTCAAACCAGTCACTCATAGGCGACCCATCCTCATTTGAGTGGGGTGCCTAATCTTTGAAGTCCCTCGAGGACAGCCATGTGTTTGCTGTTGCATTCATTTGGTGTGGCTGTAACTTGGCCTCTGGGAGTGGGTTTCTAAATAAGTCAATAGACCAAAAAGAGGCTAATGCATGAAAAAAGCTGAGCACCCGTGCAGCGGGAACCATGCAGCCCAAATCTCAAGCCATCGCCATCATGCACTCTTCATGTTAGCTTTTTAGTCAAGGTCTCCCCGGCATTTGCTTATAGCAATAGTAATGCACTAATTTAGTTAACACTAAGGTAAATATCAGTTTCCTTAGCTTGCTGAATATTGCATTGAATAATTCCATTGAATGAAGCGGAATTGATGGGAGCAAAATAAAATGTCAAAATAAAAATAATGGAAAGGCTAAAAATTGATTTTACAATGATTAAAAAATTAATTAAAGATTAAAATTAATTAATGACTAAAAAATAAAAAAAAATTATTCATACAGTGTGGAAAACCTGATAGAATTAAAATGGTACGATATAAATGAAAGATTAGTGAAATATAAAATTGAAACAAAATATAGTTGAAATATACGAAACAAAGGAAAAATAAATAAGAAAAGTTAAATCTAAACAAACATTTAGACAAATTGCCAGTTGCAATGTCTTTGAAATAAATTTGAATAGAAGGAAAAATCAATTACCTCAACAAAGAACAAAAATCATACAAACTATGACCTACAAACTTATACTGACAATAAAAAAATTAGAGATTATATTTAGAAAAATTAAATTAATATTTATGATGAAATAACGTAGAAAATGTATAAGAAAGAATGTAAGTTAAGGATAAATACTATTCAGGTTAACGATACTTATTTGCAAAAAGAATAAATAAGAACCAGAACAAATGACCACGAATAATATATTAAAAATTTAAACAAGATAGAAAAAAGAACCAAAAAAGTCGGGAAAGTTTAAATATATAAATTCAAAATATAAATCAACAAAAATACACTAATCCATAAACTAAAGTTATGATGTGCGCCGCAGGCCTCTCCCAACCTAATCTTTGAAGTCCCTCGAGGACAGCCAGGTGTTTGCTGTTGCATTCATTTGGTGTGGCTGTAATTTAGTCACTGGGTGGGGTGGGTTTTCAAAAGAGTCAAAAGACCAAAAAAGAGGCTAATGCATGAAAAAAGCTGAGCACCCATGTAGCAGGACCCATGCAGGCCAAATTCTAAATTGGTTTTGAATAAGGTTTTAATTTTTTATTGCATTCAATAGGATGCCTTCAATTGGCGTTGAAATTAATAAAATAAATTGAGAATTATATGAGCTATAAAAATTCGAGATTATGGACGTTTCTGGCGGCCTACCCAAGTCTTCAATGTCTCAATGGATTTCAAAACAAAGCAGTTATTGCATGGTTTAAATTACACTGAACATGAACTCTGACCGCAAATTGTATGCATGGAAGTGTTAGTGAAGAAATAGATTTTTTTTCTGTGCTTGAACAATGGAAGCTCAGTTTGTTCCCTTGCCACAATGTGCATAATAGTTAAATATACAAAATTTTCATGAAAAATAGAATGCAAATATTTAAAAACAAATATTAGGAATCCAATGGAAATTTAAAATGATCATAAAATTTGCAGTATAAGTGTGCTTTTAATAAATGAGTGGACAGCCAACAATAAAGGCAAGCAGGTAAAATCAGAAACCCACTCGAAATTTCTGAAAAATACATAAATGAATAAGAAAAAACCCCAAAGCAAATTAAGAAATTACCAAAAAGTATGATGTGCGCCGCAGGCCTCTCCCAACCTAGTCCATATTATAAAAGCTGAGACATGTCCGTAGCGTGAGCACGCCGCGCAGTCCGAATTCAAGCTGTACTGTGGATATTAGGAGCTTATTGGGTAAATCGGGGCCAGGGAACACGATAGCGTTGGAAGCAGCTTGCTCCGATCATGAGAAAGTGCTTAAAACCTCAAAAATGTGAGCTTTTTCAATGTTTTGCCTCTGCGCAGATTTGTGCCGCCACCCGAACTGGCAATATTTCACTCATTAAACATATATTTCCATACAAGTCACCAAACCAGCATCTTTCCAGACAGCCTTACATTCATATGTTTGGCTGTCTGATTTTTGAAGTCCCTCGAGGACAGCCGGGTGTTTGCTGTTGCATTCATTTGGTGTGGCTGTTATTTGGCCACTGGGTGGAGGTTTCTAAAAGATTGGTAGACCGAAAAGAGGCTTATGCATGAAAAAAGCTGAGCACCCGTGTAGCGGGACCCATGCAGCCCAAATAAAAAAATAGCTTTGAATTTCATTTTAATTTTTTTCTATTCTTTTTTTGCAAAATGACGTTGATATTATTAAAATTAATAAAGAATTAACTGAGTTACAACAAATCAAAAGTAGAGCTACAATATGAAATGAAACATGAAATCCGGCATAAAAAATAAGAAAAATCATATCATTTGAAAAAATCAATCACTTAATTACTTCAAAAATTCAAACTGAAAAGGTGAAAACATTATAACAAAATTAACATTTCACAAAATCACAAAAGTGAAAATTCTGAAAACCTAACATAAAAATAATTCTTTTAATGAATGTAAGGAACGTAATGTAACAAAGGCCAAACGTAACAAATGAGCATATAAATCAATTTGATACAACACATTTGGAACCAAATAAAAATGGTTCATTCAAAGATAAAAATATGGTAAAAGTTACAGAATCGAATAAGATAGGCATGGAGAAACATTAATCATTGCTATTAGGGATTTCTGCAGAGTGAAATAGTCTCAAACATAGATTGACTAAAATGTGATCTAACAAAACCCAAAAAATTATGCTGTGCGCCGCAGGCCTCTCCCAACCTAGTCCATAATATAAAAGCTGAGCCTTGTCTGTGACGTCTGCAGACGGCGCAGGCCCAATTCAGCAGCTGCAGCGGAAGTGAGAACATTTTTGGGTAAATTGGGGTCGCGGAACACGATTCTGGCCTGGCCAGCTTGCTCCGATCACGGGAAAGTGCTTAAAACATCACAAATGCGACTTTTATCAATGTTTTCCCTCTGCGCAGTTTTGTGCTGCTATCCAACCTGGCAATATTGCACTCCTTAAACAACTTTCCAAACTGCTCGACTAACCAGTGTCCATCTTGGGCAGCCTTACCTCTCTTGGGTTCGGTGCCTAGCTTTTTGAAGTCCCTCGAGGACAGCCAGGTGTTTGCTGATGCATTCATTTGGTGTGGCTGTAATTTGGCCACTGGGCGGGGGTTTCTAAAAGAGTCATAAGACCACAAAAGAGGCTAATGCATGTAAAAAGCTGAGCACCCGTGTAGCGGGACCCATGCAGCCCAAACCTCAAATTGGATTTCAAATTGGACTTTGAATTTCATATTATTTTTTGGCTTTCTTTTTGCATTTTGGCATTTGAATTTTGTCAGCATTTCTGTTCAAAGATATCCAATAATGTTGTATCTGGAGAATCGATGAGAACAAAAATGAAAAATAATGAAATGGCTGAAAATTAATTCGCATTTTGTAATGAAAAGAGAAATGAATGATTTGAACGAACCGAAAAATTTAACATACAGCATGGACATATATAAATTGCAAATTTTGTGCCAACATAACATATTAAAAGATATGAACATACCCCATTTTAAGCTACGATCAAGTTGTATTGTCTTCGAATAAATCACCAAATATACACCAATTAATGAACGAAAGTTATGATGTCTGCCGCATGCCCTCCCAAAGAAATAAACACAAGAAGTACTTTAATTAAAACCTACTCTAAAGCATTGCTAGAAATAATGATGTGCGCCGCAGGCCTCTCCCAACCTAGTCCATAATATAAAAGCTGAGCCTTGTCTGTGACGTCTGCAGACGGCGCAGGCCCAATTCAACAGCTGCAGCGGAAGTGAGAACATTTTTGGGTAAATTGGGGTCGCGGAACACGATTCTGGCCTGGCAAGCTTGCTCCGATCACGGGAAAGTGCTTAAAACATCAAAAATCTGACTTTTATCAATGTTTTGCCTATGCGCAGTTTTGGGAAGCTACCTAATCTGGTGGTATTGCACTCAATAAACAAATGTTTTCATACATCATGGCAAACCAGCAGTCTTAACAGGCATGTACCTCTTGTGGGTTCCATGCCTTCTTTTTGATGCCCCTAGAGGACGGCCAGGTGTTGCATTCACTTGGTGTGGCTGTAACTTGGCCACTGGGTGGGTTTCCAAAAAGAGTCAGCTGACCAAAAAGAGGCTAATACATGACGAAAGCTGAGCGCTTGTCTTGCAGCCCGAAAGATAATCCTCATTCAAACTTCACACTATATAGATAGGTTTCATATTTTGTTCATAATGATGCTTCAAAAGAAAATTTCGGCTGGCTATTAGCATGGAAACTTAATAAGGTCAACTAAGTCAACTTGCATAAAAAATCTAAAATATAAACAACAACTTTGGATAACAGCTTTTGAAAAATGTACATTTTTGAAAAACACATTTTAAAGATAATTAAGTTGTATTGTCTTCGAATAAATCAGCAAATATACACCAATACATAAACGAAAGTTATGAGGTTTGCCGCATGCAATTCCCAGAGAAATAACCACAAGAAGTAATTTAATTAAAACCTACTCTAAATAATTACTAGAAATAATGATGTGCGCCGCAGGCCTCTCCCAACCTAGTCTATAATATAAAAGCTGAGACGTGTCCGTAGCGTGAACACTTCGCGCAGTCCGAATTCAAGCTGGATCTTGCATATTAGGAGCTTAAAGGGTAAATCTTGGCCGAGGAACACGATGGCGTTATACCCAGCTTGATCCGAGCACGGGAATGTGCTTAAAACATCAATAGTTTGAGTAAAATGGTCATTTTGGAAGGTTTTTCGGGTGTAGTTTTTGACAAGAAGCGAATTTTGACTTACTGTTTCTTGCATTTGGTAGGCAATAAAATTACGCGAAGAATGGCGTTGGAATTTTTAAAATCGGTTGAGAATTGGCTGAGCTACATAGAAAACAAATTTTAGCTAATTAGCCATTATGGCGGCCTAACCAGGCCTCCAATGTTTCAGTGGATAATTAAGTAAGATCTGACAGGACATTTCATTCGGCAGCCTTTGCCTTGCCTAACTGGCTGGCTTGATTAGGGCATGTATGGAGCTGCCAATTTGTGCCGCAGGCCCATACCATACTAGTCCATATATATAATAGAGGAGCCTGTCTTGTTAGTAAGCATTTCGCGCGCCATGAGGGAAGCTTCCTGTGAGGAGGTGAAAGTGTTTTTGGGTAAATCAGGGTCGGGGAACACAATTCTGAGTTAATCAGCTTGATTTGAGCATGGGAACATGCTTAAAACATCGAAAATGTGAGTTTTTTCAATGTTTTGCCTCTGCGCAGTTTTGGTAAGCTACCCAACTAGGCCATATTTCAGTCATTACACATAATTATTCCCAAACAATTAACCCTCGAACCTCTTTGGCAACCTAACCCCACTCGGGTTGGGTGCCTAATCTTTGAAGTCCCTTGAGGACAGCCAGGTGTTCTGTTCACTTGGTGTGGCTGTAATTAGGCCACTGGGTGGGGGGATCCTCAAAAGAGTCATTAGACCAAAAAAGAGGCTAATGCATGAAAAAAGCTAAGCACCCGTGTAGCGGGATCCATGCAGCCCAAACAAAGCTTCAGGCTCTTCACAGCCATCCGCCCAGCCGTTTGCCTAATTGAACTTAATCCCCAAGAAGATCGTCCCAGCTGTGTATCCTGTTGTCTCCCAAAATCCAATTGCTCAATACCCCCAAACCCCCAAGCTTGCTTTGAGCACGGGAGGCTCACCCAATGCTCACCTTTTAGGCTCACCCAATGCTCCCATGCTTCAGTGGATATTCAACTGAGCAAAGTAGGGCGGTGGATGCTTGATGCTTTTGAGAAGGCCTATTTAGGCTCACCCAATGCTCCCATCTTTCAGTTGATTTTCAAGTAAGCAAAGTAGGGCGGTGGATGCTTGATGCTTTAGAAGGCCTATTTAGGCTCACCCAATGCTCCCATCTTTCAGTTGAATTTCAAGTAAGCAAAGTAGGGCGGTGGATGCTTGATGCTTTTGAGAAGGCCTATTTAGGCTCACCCAATGCTCCCATCTTTCAGTTGATTTTCAAGTAAGCAAAGTAGGGCGGTGGATGCTTGATGCTTTTGAGAAGGCCTATTTAGGCTCACCCAATGCTCCCATCTTTCAGTTGATTTTCAAGTAAGCAAAGTAGGGCGGTGGATGCTTGATGCTTTTGAGAAGGCCTATTTAGGCTCACCCAATGCTCCCATCTTTCAGTTGATTTTCAAGTAAGCAAAGTAGGGCGGTGGATGCTTGATGCTTTTGAGAAGGCCTATTTAGGCTCACCCAATGCTCCCATCTTTCAGTTGATTTTCAAGTAAGCAAAGTAGGGCGGTGGATGCTTGATGCTTTTGAGAAGGCCTATTTAGGCTCACCCAATGCTCCCATCTTTCAGTTGATTTTCAAGTAAGCAAAGTAGGGCGGTGGATGCTTGATGCTTTTGAAGGCCTATTTAGGCTCACCCAATGCTCCCATCTTTCAGTTGATTTTCAAGTAAGCAAAGTAGGGCGGTGGATGCTTGATGCTTTTAAAGGCCTATTTAGGCTTACCCAATGCTCCCATCTTTCAGTTGATTTTCAAGTAAGCAAAGTAGGGCGGTGGATGATTGATGCTATTGAAGGCCTATTTAGGCTCACCCAATGCTCCCATCTTTCAGTTGATTTTCAAGTAAGCAAAGTAGGGCGGTGGATGCTTGATGCTTTTAAAGGCGTATTTAGGCTCACCCAATGCTCCCATCTTTCAGTTGATTTTGAAGTAAGCAAAGTAGGGCGGTGGATGCTTGATGCTTTTAAAGGCCTATTTAGGCTCACCCAATGCTCCCATCTTTCAGTTGATTTTCAAGTAAGCAAAGTAGGGCGGTGGATGCTTGAAGCTTTTGAAGGCCTATTTAGGCTAATTTTTTTAGGCCTATTTAGGCTAATTTTTTTTAGCTGATTCCATATAGTCGCCGTAGGCGACGGCGTAGCTCAACCTAGTCCATAATATAAAAGCTGAGCCTTGTCTGTGACGTCTGCAGACGGCGCAGGCCCAATTCAGCAGCTGCAGCGGAAGTGAGGATGGTTTTGGGTAAATCGGGGTTGCGGAACACGATTCTGGCCTGGCCAGCTTGCTCCGATCACGGGAAAGTGCTTAAAACATCAAAAATGTTACTTTTATCAATGTCTTGCCTCTGCGCAGTTTTGTGCTGCTATCCAATCGGACCCCTTTCTCAATTGATGCCTGCAGGGCCATTTTCAAATTGTAACAAATAAATTTTAGTAAAATCGCCCACCTAAAGATATTCAGTCGTTAGCCTCCCCCCCAACCATAATCCCCCAAACCATTGCTTGTACCAGGCCCCAGCCGTTGCCAATCCCCAAGCCAGGCCCCCCCAAGCCATTTGCTCTCCCAGGCACCCCAGCCGTTTTTCCCCTAACCATTTGCCGCCCCCTTTCCAAACTCTTTTCAGAATAAAGCCCCCATTTTCAAATGATTTCTCCCAAGCAATAAAATGCATCCAAAACCTTAATACATATCCTAGGGCGCGACAGCGCCCTAGTTATGAATGGGTGATCGAGTTTTTGCATGGTTGCGTGTGACCGAATTGATTGGAAGACTGGTAGGTTGAACCCTAGGACATATAGATATTAATCGAAAGCCCACAAGCTGCTGCAGATGACAAAATTCTTCAAATTTTGATTTAGGGCTTAGAATTTTAATTATTTAAAAGAATATATAAAAAACTTCAAAAATAAGGACATCGCCAACTTTGACACAGTGGCATTTTGCATCAAAAGCGAAATAATAAAAACTAAGAATTACGTGTTTTAGCAAATTGATTCAGCTTTCCAATGATGCTATTTTTGTCAAAGGTTACATGGAGAAATTTCCCAATCAATTCACGTTTTTGAGAGCGATTTTTTCGATTTTCTGTTCTACCCATTATCGAAATGTTTCATTTTAGTGAAACTGCGCAGTTTTATATAAAGTGATGATCAGGTTAGCTTGCATGCAATAGGTTTTTGAGCTTTATGGAATCTGAAGGGGTGACAGTGCCCTAGTCCCAGGGCGCAAAAACTAAATTTATAAAAACCCCAAAGTTGGTTTTATCCCTATCTAAAGTATCATTATCCTGAAGCCTGGTTCATGTGGCAAACTCAATGTCTTGTTCATGTGGCAAATAAATATGTTTCCACATGGCCAAGATCTAGACAAGACTAAAATGCTACTCCATGAAAAGCTTATGAATTTTCAATCATCAAAAAGATATAGACAAGATGCAAAGCAATCGTGATACATTTTGATTTGAATTGAGAAATCATTTTGAGCAGAAATTTAATCAAAAACTCCACTGCTCATTCATAAGCAGGCGGAAATTTTGGCAACAAGAGGACAAAAACGGAAGTGAAAGTTTACAATATTTATTGAAAAAAATATTTAATAAATAGTATAAAACCAAATCAAATATAAGTTTAATTAAACTTTTAGCTACAATAAAATTTAAATGCATATAAATTGGATAAAAAAGAAATTGAACAATATTAGAATCAAACTAAAATGCATTAATGAGTTAAATTATACAGGTATCTGCAATATGATCAATTTTAATTTCTATGAATTGTTGATCCAATTTCGGAATGTTTTTTCATAGCAGTACCTTTTCAGACATGTGTTTTGAAATCAAAGCTGATGGTTTTTATGAAGTAGAAAGAGGAAATAATAAAAAAATGCAAAAATAGCTTACCATTTGGGCAAAACCAGAAGAATAAGCTATAACTTCTGCCATAAATTTCCGCCTGCTAATGAATGAGCAGTGGAGTTTTTAGATGAAATTTCTGCTCAAAATGATTTCTCAATTCAAATCAAAATGTATCACGATTGCTTTGCATCTTGTCTATACCTTTTTGATGATTGAAAATTCATAAGCTTCTCATGCAGTAGCATTTTAGTCTTGTTAGTTTAATTGTTTCCCCAACAATATTGAACCGTTAGCACCCCCTCTCAACCATGATCCCCCAGTAAATGTTAGCACCCCTGGCCATTTGCCGCAGCCATTCCCCTCTAGCCGTTTGCCTCCCTTCTGCAAATCTTTTCAAATAAACACTTCTGCTTTTGACTCATGTATGTCAAGCCATGAAAACTAAAAAACATGACTAAATTTTAGTTCAATTGTCCCCCAAACCATTTTCAAAATAAAGCCACTCACAGACCATCAAAAGTCTTATAATTGTGTCTAGTTTCGAAAAAAAATATAAAAAGGGGGTCAAAACTTTTGGGCAACCATGTTTTTGACACTTTCAACCTTCTCAGTAAAGCTCTCTTAAAGTTCAGGAAATAAAAAGCCGAAAGTAACCCCTTTTCTCCCAAATTAGTAGTTGACCCGAGTCTAAAGCCAAGGAAATTTTTCTACTACTAGTGGACTCTTCTCTGTCACCTGTATTTCGTTTGAGCGTGCTTGAAAAGAGTTTTTATACTGCGCGCAAAAATTAAATGCAAATGCCCTACAAGCAGATTTCACTATTAGTAGGGAATTTTCCTTGGCTTTACACTCGGGTCAACTGATAATTTGGGAGAATAGAGCTTATTTTTTATTGGGATGGTACTATTAATTATAAAAAAATTTATACAAAGTTTCATCTGTTTTGAATATGCTATAGGCGCCGTGGGGCCTAGATGGCAGAGGAAAAGCTCGCCTGTAGGCAAGGATATGTAAAGGCCAGTCTTCACTATCTTCAGTTTGCTATAGCTGCGGTCTCTGGCGGATAGCTTGCTGTCGACAGTGGACAGTCCATCGTTGTCCACGCCAAACGTAACATTCTCCAACTGCCACCTGCATCCACTCCTTCCTGCCTCTCTCCCCGGCAAAGATAGCATCACTGCTATCACCCTGGTGTGCTCTCCTGCAGAAATTCCACGTCAATGCTTCTCTGCTTGAGTATTCTACTGAGCCGCTGAAAGTCGCTGCCATAGAAGATGCGGATTGTGTTCACATCCATCTCTTGCACCATCATACCGCCGAGGTTGCGAGGCTGGTAGCAGGCTCTATTTCTGAAAAATGCCTCAATAATTACGCTGCAAACCTATCCAAGGAGGCCCTGATATACTTCTCATGGGAATTGCAGCTCTCAGAAAAAAGTCCATATTTGCACGGCTGAAGGCCGCCGGCTAAGGACATGGAGGGCTGGGCAGTCAGAGCTCTGAAGGCTGTAGGGCATGGGTGCGGAGGCCCCGGAGCATAGCCTAGCATGCAAAACATGCTAGGCGAAGCATAGGGGCCATAGCACCCATTCCCAGAGGCCGGAAGAGCTCTGGCGCCCTGCCCAAAGTGGCGGTCGGCCAAGGCCAGCTTAAGCAGTGACCCCATCCTAGGGCACGACAGCGCCCTAGTTATGAATGGGTGATCGAGTTTTTTGGACTTTCATGTCCTGAGTTTGAGCTCCTCGGGTATTGGTTGAAACCTACGTGATGTGCTGTTTCTTGGCGGGGCTTTTTTTTTTTTTTGGTTTTTTTGTTTTTCTTTTTTTTTGTTTTTCTTCTTCTTTTGTGCCGTCCCTTTTCTTTTGTCGTTTTTGGGGGTTTGGGGTGGGGGTGTTTGCTCCTCCTAGGACATATATATATATCAATCGAAAGCTCTAGTTGAGATCTCGATGGGAAAAATCCTGAAATTTTGATTTTGGCCCTGGTATTTTAGAAATTTTGAAAAAAACCTGCAAAAATGGCATAAAAAATGACATCCCCCAATTTGAAGTGTTCTCATTTTGGTACAAAGGCGAAATTCAAAAATCTAAGAATTACATGTTTTAGCAAATTGCCGAAGGCCGCCTGCCGTGGAGGGCAGGGCAGTCAGAGCTCCGTAGGCCGGAGGGCCTTGATACACTTTGAAACGATTCTGCCCGAAGGATTTCATCACCCGTATTATATAAGATAAAGATATATATGTTTCCGGGGCCCGTACTCCGCGGTTTTTCAACAAAATTGGCTAATTTTTTGCATGAAGGTCCAGGTGGTATCTCCAGGCC
The DNA here is from genome assembly GCA_030248095.1 of Ptycholaimellus sp. GST1_10. Classification (NCBI taxonomy): domain Eukaryota; kingdom Metazoa; phylum Nematoda; class Chromadorea; order Chromadorida; family Chromadoridae; genus Ptycholaimellus; species Ptycholaimellus sp. GST1_10. The sequence goes on along the minus strand of JASANA010007623.1, from coordinate 6,385 downwards.
ATTTTCTGTGCTTGACGTAATTTTGCGTTTTTCGCCCAAAACCCAAAATTTTGATGTTTCAAAGTACCAAAAATCATAAATCGCTGGGTTTTCAATGAAATCAGCTGATTTCTGGCAGGTACATCCATCAAAGTAATATCTTGAAGCTGGCAAAAGGAAATTTCGAAATATTTTTTATTTATTGATTTATAGTCAAAAACACAAAATCTTGATGTTTCAAAAAATTGAACATGCATAAGTCCACAGTTTTTTGATGAAATTAGCTGATTTTTGGTATGTACATCCTTGAAAAAAATATCTTGAAGCTGGCAAAAGGAATTTTGGAAATTTTTAGTATTTCTCGATTTATAGTCAAAAACCCAAAATCTTGATGTTTCAAAAATTGAAACATGCATAATTCATAGTTTTTCATTGAAATCTGTTAAATTTTGACATTATCATCTAGGTGGTATCTTGAGGTGAGGCCACGCATCTTGGCAACTGCTGAGAATACCTTGTTTTGTCATAGGTTTCTTGGAGAAATTTCTTAATCAATTCACGTTTTTGAGAGCAATTTTTTTCGATTTTGTGCTCTACCCATTTTCTAATGTTTCATTTTTGTGAAACTGCGCAGTTTTACATGTTCCGTTTGTTTAGTGCTCCTCAGTTTACATTGATGCTCATGTCATTATTGGTATGGTACTATTGGCCAGCCAAATCGTAAGGTGCCTCAATCTAAATCACCATTTTCATGAAGCCTTGCTCATGTGGCGAACTTCTAGCCTTGTTCATGTGGGAAATTAAACAAGTATATGGCGCAAAGTGCAATAGGTGACCACGGAGCACATCCTTTATATGATACTTTGTGACTCAAAAATCAAGTCTGTGGTTTCTCAACCAATTTCAAAAGTAAGCACAGATTTAGAATGAACATATAAGACTAGTGAACAAAATAATCAACTCTTCGGTACAATTCTCAAGACTTCAGGTACTACAGTGCAAAAACCGCATATTGCAATTTTCCAACTTTTTAACCAGAAAAGTAATGTTTTAAATGCTTTGGGACCAGTTCCACCCCTCCAGACATTCTTAAAATTTAATTTCCTTTAAGCAAAAAAAGTTTGCCCAAATCCATTGAGAATTCGCCATTTCTCAACCTACCCCATTTTTCAAAATTGCTACCCAAAAAAGTTATGTTTCTTATGCTTCGGGACCAGTTCCACCCCTCCAGATCTTCCTAATATGTTATTACCTTTCAGCAAAAAAACGTTTGTCCAAATCCGTTGAGAATCCGCCATTTCTCAACATACCCCATTTTTCAAAAGTTCTACCCAAAAAAGTAATGTTTCAAATGCTCCGGGATCAGTTCCACCCCTCCATATCTTCCTAAAGTATTATTACCTTTCAGGAAAAAATTTTTTTATCAAAATCCGTTGAGAATTGAGCATTTTACAGCATACCACATTTTTCAACATTTCTACCCAAAAAAGTAATGTTTCAAATGCTCAAATTCCGGGTCTATCCCTCCAGATCTTCCTAAAATAGCATTACCTTTCAGGAAAAAAAGTGTCCCAATCCGTTGAGAATTCGCCCGTGGACAGCAATTCCAGATACCTATATATATGAGGACAAAAGTTTAGTAACCTCTATAGATCGCGGAGCAGCCCTTTGGGCTGCTCCGCGGTCAAAAATATCTTCCACATGAACAAGATATAGACAAGAATAAAATGCTACAGCATGAGAAGCTTATGAATTTTCGATCATCAAAAAGAAATATACAAGGATTAACACAATCGTGATTTATTTTGAGAATTGAATCGAGCATAAATTTTAACATGTTCATTTCATTGGTTTTGTCCATCTAAAAACTCCACTGGTCATTCATAAGCAGGCGGCAATTGTGGCTTAGAAAACAAGAAAGTCTTCTGTGCGATTTTTGGTCGTTCAGTTGCTACAGAGAATCAAAAATGTTCATTTTTGGGGTAAAATTTTTCCTACTCGGAAAAATGATGTTTCTGCTAGTCCGGGACCGGTTCCTACCTGCCAGGAGCCAAGCGGCAAGCTTTAGCTTTCAGGAAAAAAAGTATGTCAAAATCCGTTGAGAATTTGCCCGAGCCTGGCCATTCCAGATAGAAATATATATACTGACAAAAAGTCAGTCACATGTATAGACCGCAAAGCAGGCCCTTCGGGCCTGCTTTGCGGTCAAAAATTCATTAATCCTTGCTTCATCAACCAAATTGGCTAAAATATGCTCATGTAGCTTAACAATATTGATTGGAATAGAGGCCGCGCATCTGGGCGACAGCCGAGAATACCTTGTTTAGCTAAGCGCTAGCTAGCTTCTTTAGCTATACAGTAAAAATAAAAGCACCATTATGAGGATAAAGACACGAGATTCTGGTTGCTTTGAATTTATGTCCCTAGGTGTATCAGAAGGCGGGCAATTGGCGATGGAAAATAAATCTAGACATAGAATGAGAAGCTGTGGCTGGTGGAAGGCTACCGGCGAATGGCGGTGAACTCCTGGGGCTGTTGGCCCAGCGGAATGAAGCTGGTGATGTTGTCGTAGGTGATTGCGCTTCTGTCCATGCGGCCTCCACTGTGCTTCAGGTGAAAGCGAGCAGTCTGCGCCAGCACTGGCCCCATCCAGTCTTTCAGCTCCTGCACTGCTCACTGATGCAGGCTCGAGCATCAGCGCCACAAAGGTCACCTGGAGTGAAATGTTGTGCTCCCTGAGCCACTGCTCGAAGGCTATGAGTGGATGCCGCTTGGCCATTTGCTTCATGGCCGCCTCCGCACTAAGGCCAGGCGAGGCCCGTTGCAGCCGCTCCCGCTCGAAAGCGAAGCTGCAAAGCTTCCATCTCATGCATCTCCCGACTCCCCAGAGAAGCCCCCCAGATATTGGTTGGTTACACCCCCACCCCCCTCAGTCGGAAAATTCCACCCAAAATTGGGTAGTTGGTGCGTTTTATTGCATTTTTTGACAGATTTCGGTTTTCGAACAAGTATATGGCGCAGAGCGCAATAGGTGGCCGCGGAGCTTAACATGCAACAAAACATTACTGTTCATGGAAAAATATTTGTCCAAATTCGTCACAAATTCAACGTTTCCCAGCATTACCCACTTTTAAAATTTCGACCAAAAAAAGTCATGTTTCAAATGATCTTCCTTAAATATTATTACCTTTTAAGGAAAAAAGGTTGTGCGAATTCGTTGAGAATTCGCCATTTATCGACATACCCTATTTTTTAACCTTTCTACCCAATAAAGTAATGTTTCCAATAATCAGGGACGGGTTCTAACACTCCAGATCTTCCTATAATATTATTACCTTTCAGCGAAAAAAATTTGTGCAAATTTGTTGAGAATTAGCCATTTTCGACATACCTTTTTTTCAACCTTTCTACCCAAAAAAGTAATGATTCAAATGTTTGGGGACCGGTTCCAACCCTCCAGATATTCGAGGCATGTATGCGGCCCCTAGAAGGCCCCCCTGGGGGTCCCAAAAGTTGCCCCCCCTGGGGTCCCAAAAGCTGGACCCCCTGGGGATCCCAAAAGTTGGGCCCCCTGGGGGTCCCGAAAGTTGGCCCCTGTGGGGGCTTGTCTTAGTATGCAATCAAACCATATTTTAGACTAGTTTCTTTGGATATTTACCCTGCTCAGCACTAAAACCATTCAATGGCGTCAGAACTAAGCATGTGCTCTTGCTGTTTAACTTTGCTTCTTTTCACAATGACAGATTTGGGCAGGGCAATATGGTGGTGACATGAAACTACCCATGGGAGGGTCCTTTAATTTTAGGCAGTTTTTTTGATGAGCCTTCTTATTGCCTCCTATTTGCCTGCTTTGGGAGCTCAGCGGAAATAATTTGTTCTCAAATTATAACCCAGTTATCTAATGTTTCAATGCCCAAAAAATGAGTAGGGTTTATTATTAGAAAATTGACTCTATTATTTGGCACCATTATGCAAATTTTGATGCTGAACACGAACCTGGCCAAAAATTAAAACTTTGTTGCAATTTTGCCCAAACACAGCAGCCTAATATTTCAACAACTAAAATTGATTTTTAGCCGTTTCCATTGGTAATTTGCTTTGACTTTGGACCCCAATCGGTAAGGTTTTATGCAAAACACAATTCCGGCCATAAAACTGAAATTCTTTTTTCCAATTTTATCCAGGAGCCAGGAGCCCGATGTTTCAAAAACTGAAATGGATTTTTGGGCGTTTCCTCTGGTAATTTGTTCTGATTTTGGAGCCCGGTAGGTAAACTTTGATATCTGAACACAAATCTTTTCATAAAATTGATTTTTTTCTCAATATTAGACAAATCCAAGAACCTAATGTTTTAACAACCGAAATTGAATTTTGGATGTTTTCCTTGATATGTCTTTAAGTTTCGATCCCAGTACTTAAATTTTGATTTTAAATATTTTTATTTTATTTTAGATAAAACGCAGGGTTACACATAGCTTAGGCTTAGGCTAAGGCTTACACACAAGGGCGGATATAGGATTTTGGTTCGGGGGGGGGGAAAAAGTTGGGTCAAAATTTTACATTAGACTAGATTATACTCTGCGCGCGAAGCGCGCGAAAATTTTTTTTGACAAGATGTATCTAAAAGGATGAAATTTTCCCCCTTCCTGAAAATTTCGGGGGGGGGAATTCCCCCCCCGAAATCCGTTCGGGGGGGGCATTTGCCCCCTATTCCCCCCCCCTAAATCCGCCCTTGCTTACACACATGGGTGGCAGTTCAACAAATGGGCTCAAATGGCTGCCCAGAATTGAGCCCCGTGTTATAATAGTTACACAAGATTATAGGGGCACAATGTCAATTATTGGGATTACCTCTGTAAAAATTTTCATTGTTTATGATTAAACTGTCCCGAGCTAATTGCTGGTTTATCACTCACTTCACCACTGACTTCTTACCCCCCCCCCCCCCCCCCCCCCCCCCCCCCACAAATGTTTATTGATAATTGTTCCACAAACGTGGTTGCTGACGGAAGCCAGTGGTAATCTTGGCAAAGTAGAAGGATATTATATGTGAGGCCAAAGGTTAAATACAGATGTAAACACAAAAGCGCCAATACTTTTACTGAGGTACTTCCAATAATGGACGATGTGCCCCTATAACCTTGTGTAACAAGTATAACACGGGGCTCAATTCTGGGCAGCCAGTTGAGCCCATTTGTTGAACTGCCACTCATGTGTGTAAGCCTTTTTTTATCTGCACGAAAAAAGCTTTTTTTTTTTAAGCTATGCCTAAGCCTATGTTACCTACATTTCGCCGGTCGGAGATCACCCCCGATGAACGGAACTACCCTTCCACCAAAGACGTCCTCCTCGCGTCCATCCGCTACTGTGCGAACTCACCAAGATCTCGACAAGGATACGAGGAAAGGAACCATCTACGACACATTGCTTTGTATAGAAAGCTGGTGTACAGGCTGGCTGCTTCCGTCGGAAGGACAACAGTTTCAGTGCCTCTGCCCCCGGCTACACCCAGAGCAGTAGCCCAGATGACACCTGTCACAGCCTTGCTGTAAACCCTTAGACAATGTCCTTGCTGCTTCCGCCTCGGTCGCACTTCACCGTGCCCGATTTCCAGCAGTCTCGGCTTCCGGTGGAACCTACTTCACCGGGCCCGATACACTGCCACCTCCTGCGGCCTAGGCTTCTCTTGCCGGAACTTCGCCGGAGCCTATCTGTCACTCACACTTCCAGTGGTGATACTTCCTTACCAGCCCTCACTGGCCTTGACGATGCAGTGAATCTGGTTGCTTACGAGGCTGATGACAAGGTCCCGTCTTTATCGCATACTGCCAGCACTCCAGATCTCAGCAGTAGTTCACAGCACATGTATCACTTCTCGAGTCAGGGCCCACAATCTTGCCGACTGACTCACGACAGGAATAGAATCTGACTTATATACACAGAGGGCAATACTGGAAAGCACACCAGACAACAATGCAAGTGTGCAGAGAGTGATGTATTGCCACTAAACACATATGAGGAACAAAGCAGGGCCTGCGTCAGCACTCAACCTGGACAGCCTATGGTAGGGGAAACTCCTCATCTTCTGTACTCAGAAGAGCATCTCAGATCAAAGGGAGTCTTTGTGCCCAGGCTGTCTCCGCGGGAGCATAGCTGAGGGGCCCGCGTTCCGTCATCATCACAGCCAACCTTGCGAGTACACACTGTCAACTTCCTGTACACACATAACCCAGGCAAGCCTTGCTCACCAGAGGCTGCATTGAGTCACAACACTGGATTCAACAACACGATCCCGTGGAAGCAAAACTACACTACATCGTGGACAAACTAGTGGACTTGATAGAAAGCGTGGAGTCGAACGACGAACATCGACTGCTATGCTGGAGGAATGCCAGTACCAGGTGCT
>JASANA010007622.1:0-24646 GCA_030248095.1 Ptycholaimellus sp. GST1_10 | reverse complement strand
AAAATTAGAAAAATCTTAAATTTCGAATTTTCAAATTTTGCGCTAAAAAACTGATTTCTTAAATTGGTCAAAAAATGCATGAACGGCACTATAAACACGTTAAAATTGAGGTTCTTGCGGTCATTTTGGTATATAATACTTGTGGTTTGGCTTTGTTACACACGTTATTTTTTTCACTTGAAAATTTGTACTCACTGATTGGCCCCATGTTAAAGCATAGGCAACATGCAGCATAGCATAGGCAACAGGCATTTTGTCTCAGATTTCCAATTTTACTGCCTAAATATCTTCTTTAGGACCCAATACACCCTGCTGCCACATTGGTTTTACAAGTTTTAGGTCAAAATGGGTCATTCCTGAATCGACTATTTCCTATGCTTAAGCATAGGGTTTCTCATAATACTCTACCGTTTCAGCAAGTTTGGGCCATAACCTGGCTAAAACTCAATCATATTCAACAAATTTTTTGTTCACTGAAAGCCCAGAACCGCTTTGTTCGATTCTAAGTCAAATGTAGATTTGTGAAATGTGCACAGGGTGCATGACATTCAAGTTTGTTACCAAGCCTATATTAGCCTTTGAGCAGCTCTGACAGCATCTCGGAACATAAATGGCTGCAAAATTGCAAATTAGTTTTTGCACTGTAGCACCTATTGGGCTGGCGCGAACGGAGCATCAGCGAAGTGTCAGCGCCCAGCCCCTCTTTTCGACCCAGGTGTACGTTTTCGGGGTTATTGCTAGATCTTAAAATTGATAAGGATTTTGTGCTTCACAGAAACGTCCAATCGTTCTGATTCTTTTTGCATTGGAAAGAGCATCATCGAATTGACCAAAACTCGCGAGAAAATGCCCAAAAACGACAGAACACAAGAGAAAACTACTCAAAACCATTTGTCCGAACTCCTCCTTCTCCTTCTTCTCCTTCTTCTCCTTCTCCTCCGCATCTATTCTTGAAATGAGAGTAGGTATTCATTTCTTCCCCACACCCCCCTTCCCCGGGTTTCTGGGCCTCATTTATTTATTTATTCATAAGTCTTCAGTTAAACTAATGTTCCATGTGCACCAGTGGTGTAGTGGTCTAAGCGATCGGATAGCTGGATGAAACTGGCAGGTTCGAATCCTTCTCTGGCTATCATTTTTATTTTGGAAATTTTAAGTTGAGAAAGCAACTGGTACCATCGGCAGGCCAAAATTAAAGCTTTTTTCGCCCAAAAATCGATTGCCCTAAGTATAAATCATGAAACTTTCACAAAAATATGTTAGTTTGCCAATAAATTTGCATTGTATTTCTGATTTTCGAGTCTTTTCTTTTCGTTATAATTTTAAATAAGTTTATTTTTATCAATTATTTATTTTTTTGTCCAATAATATCTTAATATATAACTATATATAACCAACAATATAAAATTTTTATTTATGCATTTTATACTATATTAAAAGTGGAAGAAATATCTGGTACCATCGGCAGGCCAAATGTGAATCTCTTTTCTCCCAAAAAGTCGATTAGTCCGAGTTTAAAGTCAAGGAAATACATCTACTACTAGTGGAATCTGCTGAGCCACCTGCATTTTGGTTTAGCGCGCAGTGGAAAGAGCCACTGGACTGCGCGCTAAAACAAAATGCAAATGTCTTAGAAGCAGATTACACTAGTAGTAGATGTATTTCCTTGACTTTAAACTCGGACTAATCGACTTTTTGGGAGAAAAGAGATTCACATTTGGCCTGCCGATGGTACCAGATATACTTTTCAGTTGGTTAGTAGCTTATATGTGGCTGTTAGCTCCGCTTTTACCAATTGTGCTATGCTTCATTGTAATTGTTTATTTTTAAGCAAGTTTGGTGCACTTTCGATGGGTTTATTTAACCTGTTTTGGTGTTCTGCGCTCTCTTAGCTCTGTTGCTTAGGTTGAACATTTGCTAAGCATATGTTGTGTAGAATGCCCAAAAGTTATGGCAGGTGGTCATGTTTTCAAAATCCGTAAAAGTATTTGTCCTTGCCTAAAAGGGCACCGTTGCATTTGCTCTGCTCGCAAGATCCTAATAACTGGTACCATCGGCAAGCCAAAAATAAGTCTCTTTTCTCCCAAAATTGAAAATACCCCGAGTGAAATGTCAAAGAAATAAAATTACTATAACTGGAATCTGCTGCTTGGACAATTGCATTTTGTTTTGGGCGCACAGTTACAAGTCTCTTTCCATGTGTGCCCAAAAACAAAATGCAGATGTCGCAGTATATTCCAGTAGTAGTAATTTTATTTCTTTGACTTTTCACTCTCGGTATTTTCAATTTTGGGAGAATAGAGACTTATTTTTGGCTTGCCGATGGTACCAGTTATTTCTTCTACTTTTGATATACTATGAAAAGTATATTTATAAAAAGGCAAAAAATTAGCAGTGAGGAGGATTCGAGGATTCGAGACAATACACCAATACCACTTGACCACACAGCCTGCTAATTAAGATTTATTGATTGCACATTTAATCCCTTTGCCTGGCCGAGACTACCCTTTCCTGTTGGCCAATTGAATACCTACTATCCTCCATTGAATAGATGCGGAGGAGAAGAAGGAGAAGGAGGAGTTCGGACAAATAGTTTTTTTCATTTTTCATGCTAAAATAAACCGTTTTATGCAAAAGTCAAAAGAAAAACTATTGGGCTGGCGCGAGGGAGCGGAGCGACTGTCACCGCCCAGCCCCTCTTTTCGACCCAGGTGTATGGATTGGGGGTTATTGCCAGATCTTGAACTTGATAAGCGTTTTTCTCAACACTGCCTACACCAATCAATAAGATTTTTGCAGCATTGGAAAGAGCAACATCGAATTGTGGGGGTTACTCGCGAAAATTAGCAAATAATGGCTTTCTTTGCTTTGAAAAATTGCAAACAAAAGTGCCGCACGAACTCCTTCCTTTCCCTTCTTCCCTTCCCTTCCCTTCTTTGCATCTACTCCATGAACTGGTTTAGGTATTCATTTCACCCCCCCCCCATCCAGTCTTAGGCCTTATTCAAGAATCTAGCCCTAGAGTCTCTTGGCCCAGATGTACGAACCAGTGGTGTAGTGGTGCAAGCGATTGTCCTTCTAGCTAAGCCTTGCAGGTTCAAATCATGACTTAGGCATTTATTTTTTGAACGCTTTTAAAGTTGAGGAAATAATTGGTACCATCGACAAGCCAAAATAAAGCTCTTTTCTCCTGAATAAATCGATTGCCCCGAGTGTAAAGCCAAAGAAATTGCCCTAGTACTAGTGAAATCTGCTGTGTCACCTGCATTTTGTTTGGGCGCACATGAAAAGAGCCCTGGAACTATGCGCGAAAACAAAATGCAAATGCCCCACAAGCAGATTTCACTAGCAGTAGGGCAATTTCTTTGGCTTTACACTCGGGGCAATCGATTTTTTCAGGAGAAAAGAGCTTTATTTTGGCTTGCCGATGGTACCAGTTATAGTTAATTCGATGTTGCTCTTTCCAATGCAAAAAGAATCAGAACGATTGGATTATTCTGTGACGAGCAGCAGCCTTATCAAATTTTTTATCTAGCAATAACCCCAAAAATGTATACCTGGGTCGAATAGAGGGGCTGGGCGCTGACAAGCCGCTAGCGCTCCGTTCGCGCCAGCCCAATTGCTGCAACAGCCTTGGGCCACGAAACAAATCCCGTTTCTTCTCCGATTCCAAAATAAATTCATCTTGAATTCACTAATTATGATCCATTCCAAACTCTTTCAGCCAGAGTCTTGATGCCCAGCCTTCCTTGCTCACCAGCAGAACTGATCTGGGTTCAGAGCATAGTTCAGCTCAGTGAGTGGGACCTGGAATGGACTGTAGATCTGGGTAGAGTTCGGGGTCCGCTGCACTTGGCTGCCCTGCACAGTGCTCTGCAGTGTGAGTCTCGCTCTGAACCTGGCCTTCCTCGTCCTCTGCCTATGCCGATTCCAACGTCTGGCCCATAAGCACTACCTTCTCATGCTCAGCATCACTACCGCTGACATAGTCCAGCTTATTGGTTACTTTCATTGCTTTCATTGCCTTCAAATGCTTATTCTTATTTTCTTATACTTTTGAAAAAGAGCTAGACTATCTTAGCTTTATGTTTGCATTTTTCACCGTTAATCGCGTTTTCAGACCAGATTGAATTAAAATATCAGCAAATTTTAAAAATGTCATGCAGCTATAGGGCGCAAAAACTAGTGGCCAGTGCGTAAAATTTGGGGTCAGAATGTTCCCGGACTTTCCGGCAAAGTACCTTCTGTTCAAATAATTCTAATTAGTCGGGCACATGCCTACCAGGAGTAGGCTCTTGTCCCCTACCAGGAACATCAAGTAGGCGCAAGTTTCCAATGTCTCAACTTAAATATATTGTGGCAAAATTCAAAAAACTTCCCTCAAAAAGAGCTAATTTTGGACAATTCCGGGAAAGTACTGGAGGGAAAAATTGGAAGGCGCCTCGTATCGGGCCTATGCAGTGCAGCCGCGATCCGGCCTGAGGTCGGCGAGCTCTCTGGACCTTCTCTGCTTCACCATCCCATTTTTCGGTCTCTCCACTATGCTCCATCATTCGAAAGCGGATAGGCCAAGGATCACAAGTAAAAAACAGAAATGGGCGCGATTGGAATTTATTAGATTTTTATGGCTAAATTGAAATAGACCAACGATGTTGGCCAAAAATGTTTTCGTTTTATCCTATGCCTGCTCGAAGGCGGCAAAATCTTTGAGCCATGGCACTGACCAGCAGCAACTGCGTGGCCATGAATGTGTTCAAACTGCTCGCCGTACACCAGCCCATCTTCTATCGCTGCAGGGTCACCCGAAGGAGCACAGTTCAGCCATCATGCTGTAAAAAACAAAATATTCACCAGTTCACCTTTCAGCAATGGGTGATTCTGGCGACCTGGTCGGCCTGCCTCCTAATCATCGGCCTGCTCTACTGGGGCTTCCTTCGCATCGGCCAACCGGCCTTCGCCATCGTCCACGCTAGCCACTCCACCTTTTGCCCTCCATCCCGCATCCGCAAAAAATTCAACGATTTTGGGCCAGTTTTTAAAATAGCCTTTTTGTAAAAAAGAAATGTTTAGCCAATTTCTTTAAAAAAGCGCCGAGCGGGATTGAGGCACTGCTGCTGGGGCTGCTCAGTGCCTGCTTCCTCATCTGCATGTGTAGTTACGCGAGCGTGCTGCATGGAGTACTCTGCCGCTTCAGCCTGTCCTACGCCAGTGCCTGCACCACCCCCAACCCCAGTCCATGCCCCAGCCCCAGTCCATGCCCCAGCCCCACCACCACCACCAGTTTCTGCCCCACTCCCACCCCCAGTAGGTCCCCTTCTCCCTCCTCCAACAATCCCTTCTGCGCCTTCTCAGGCCAGGCCTTGGCAGCTGGTACGGATACAGCGGCCAGCTTACACTACGGCCAAGCTGGGTACGATTTTTATTTTTCTATTTTTTATTCTTCAGTATTTTCCATTTTATCTAGCTTCTATTTTATAGTATTGTTGTTCCAATAGGGCCCAGACCATGCTGCGGGAACGATAAAAAAGTAATTTTCAATTGAGATATGAAAAAACAGATTTTGCCAAATTGACAAAAAAAAGTGTGATCAAAAATTTTAGAATAATTAACACAGCACCGGGTATTTCATTGGCTAAGAAGGGTCCGTGCTTACGCTCCACTAACACTCCGCTCGCACGGACCCAATTAGATCTTTTTCAGTCAATTTTCAGTGAATAGCTGTTCTAAATTTTGCATAACTCAATTAGAAATTACTGATCCATTATTATTCTCGTACCATGGTCTGGCCCTATTGGAACAAAAACTCTGAAAAATATGAGCCGTAATTCCCTTGCGAATGAATCGGGCCCAGCTTGGTATCCCAGCTAATGCAGCGTGTAATATGCAATTTTTGAGGGAGCTCACGTTGCAGCTGCCTGCAAGCAATGAATTGGCGCAGAGCCGGGAGCAGCTTCTTGGCAGGTTGACGCCTCTTTTTTTTCAGCCGCCCAAGAAGATTTGCAGTAAAATATCTAACGAAAATTTTATCTTGCCCATGCTTTTTAGGCAATTTGAAAATATTTGAATCCAAAATATTCCGCGAAATACCATTGCAGATGTTCAATGGGCGAGCAGCGACGGCGCTGCAAACAGCAGCAGGCAGTGCTTCGCCTCGCTTTTAAGGTCAGGAACTGCACCCAGAGGGCAGTTCTAATATCGATAATCCCATCGGACAGGACAGAGGACAGCAATGTTGGAAGATAGCAGTCCCCTGTCCTGTCCGATGGGTTGTACGAACTTTCGTACCCGGGAACTTTCCTACCCGAACTTTCGTACCCGAACTTTCGTACCCCAAACTTTCATACCCAGAACTTTTCGTACCCGAACTTTCGTACCCGAACATTTGTAATTTATAATCTGTCAATAAACTTGTGCCGAAGAGTTTTGCCACAATCGAGTCTTCAAGCTAGCTGAGGACTACTCTCAGGATCCAAAAACTTGATAAATGAAACAGATAAAACAGATTTGTGAATTTTGAAGATTTTTTAGCATTAGTATTTTGTTGATGCAACTTTGACAAAACCCAGCTCACAGATTTGAGAATTTTGAAGATTTTTTTAGCATTAGTATGGTAAGAATGGTGCAGTTCGCAGTCGTTTGAAAGTGTTCCCCTGAGTGTCAAAGGTTCCTATAAACGAGTGTGGATTCCGTAACCCTAACAAAAATTCTATACCAAAAATTATCCACTAAAAAACCACACTCGCCACATTATCCCAAGCTTGGTATGAATAATGCTGAGCATTGTATGTTGCAACAAACCCATTTCTGAATACCTTGTGGTTTTTTAACTAACACTGGTATTTTAACAGAAAGAACAGACAATTTTGTTGGGATTCAGGCCCAATTAATGCTTGGGTACGAAAGTTCGGGTACGAAAGTTCGCGGGTACGAAAGTTCGGGGTACGAAAGTTCGGGTACGAAAGTTCGGGTACGAAAGTTCCCGGGTACGAAAGTTCGTGATACCGTCCGATGGGATTATTGATATTAGAACTGCCCTCAGCTTCCATGCCAAGCCAAGAAACCTTCTCAGATGACCAGCTTCATCCTGGCCTTCCTCCCGATGCTGGCCAACTACGCCTACCAGATCCTCCTCGTCTATCCGCAGCTCCAGGCTTTTCCTAGTCTCTCATTCTGCCTACTTAAGACCAGGCTCCTCGGCAGGTGGACGATTGTCGCCTGGACTCGGCAGCTTTCTCGACCAAGTACCAGCTGACACAGGCCCTGAACACCGGCGCCTACTTCCTGTGGTTCCTCAGAACACTGCTGGAGCCCTGCCTCAGTCTGGTTGGACAGTTTTTGTCACTGAGGGGCGCAATGGATAGGTATTTGCCCCTTTCCACCTTTCCAGCCAGCGAAGAGGTAGAAGAAGCTGCTTGAGTGGACGGAGCGTAAGCGGCTGCTGCGTCTTTGAGGGCCCAACGATAGAAGGACGACAACTTCTTGTCCGTGCCCAGACGACTTTTGATGCGCCGTAGAGATCAGCCTGTTTTGATGTCTATGCTGGCCCAAATGAAGTTGTTGGTGTATTCGCACTCACTGATTTCGTTGTTCAGCATTTCGAGACAGATTTAAAATTGTATAAATTGTGTGACAGACTGAGATTGCAGCAGCATTTAGAGTGGATTGGTTTTCCCAATGGCACTCGACTTTACCTTGTTTCCCCACTGAACTACCCTCAAATGGGCACCATTTGTTCGAGAAGGTTCTTGCTTGAGAAGGTTTTTTTGTTTCTTTCATAATTCACCTCCCAATACAAAATTTCAGAATACAAAACACTGAACAGGAGCACAATTGCGGTCTGTCTTGCAGAGCATATCAAATTATATAAATTATTGTCCCTTGTCAGCTAGCTGCGCGCCCAGTGCGTTGCTAGAAGCAACCGCTATGGACTGTGAATCAACTGTCGATCAGGCCACGTTTTGACCACCAGGCTATCCCCACTTCTCCCTCTCTCTTTCACCATAATTCCCTCTTCATACCGTATTCAATGGTCATATATATCCACTAAGCGAGCACAGGCAATGAACAACTTCGGCGCACTCCTATGCCTATCATTGCTCCAATGGCTCGTGCAGGCGGAAGATGGTAACTTCAGTAAATCTAGGAGAGCCACTGGCAGGCAGAAAACCTTGCACACTGGGGTTATGGGCGGAAAATTAGGATTTAGGAGCACTGCAAAATATGTTTTTTCACGTTCAAAGGACTAAAGACTTCAAACGTTCAAACTTTTTTTTCGAAAAGAAGAAATTGTTGCCTCTTCGTGATGATTTCGATGAGGGGGGGGGGGGATTTCCCCCTTAAAAAATTTCGGGGAGGATTTTTCGCCCTTCCCCCCTAACTAGGTGTTAGCCAAAAGGGTACCGTGGCGTATTCACAGTTAGAGGGTATTTTGGAAGGCTAGAAGGCGTGACAGGGTTGTAGGTGGAGCAGCGTGCGAGCGGGAGGAGGAGCGACTGCTCATCAACGGCCTCTGCTATACGAGGGGGCTCTCGCCGGATCAGATCAACTATTCGCCGGCCGCCAGCCACTGCCAACAGCTGGGCGGCCACCTGGCCGTCCTCAACAACCGCTACCTCACGGATGCCATCAAAACTCTCTATGCAGGCGGCCGAGAGAATAGTTGCTCGATCAGAGGGCATCCTGAAATTGCAGCCTACCAGTGAATGCCAGTGGGTACGCCTGGAGCAGGAGACGGGAGCTGCGGAGCCGGGCGGCGGCTGGTTCTGGCGCTTGCCTGGCGGGATTGAGAAAGGTTCTCTCTGCGCCATCTATTCAGGCCATCCAGTGGTAAGCAAATGGTTAAAGGACAAACGACCCATTTGACGTCCCCTTGAATCTCAATGAATTTTTTTTCCAAGTTAGGAGACATCAAAATAAGCTTGCAAGCATATTTAGTTTTTTCACTTTTAATAGGGGGGCGGGACATGCCTCCATTTTTTTGGCCAGAGAGAGAAAGCTGAAGATGGCATATTGATTGGCAGAAGAAGTGGCTGCTGAGCTCTGGGCGAACGGCGAGCCCAACAATGCAGGGGTAGAAAATCTCGGCTGCATGGCGCCAAATGGGCTTGTTGATGTACATGATAAGTCGTTGCGACCCGTGTGCCAGTTTCCCCACAGCTTCGGTTAGCTCTACCCCCATTGCAGGCATCCTAATGCCAATCAGCGCCTGAAATCAACCGTATTGCAGGCCAAAGGTGGCCTACAGGCCAGGTGCATGGCCGAAAGTTCAGCCAGCGAGCTGTGCCCGCCTCAATGCCCACCATTTGGTTAGCAGCAGGGCTTTTAGCCACAGCATGATGACGGCCAAATGTCAAAAATGACACCCCCTCGTATTGTGATGGAATCCCTGTCCCCTAATTCCCATTATACTAACTCCCTTTTGGATGGGATAGATGGGTGTGGCGGTTGTGTGGAAGGCATAGATATAGAAGATAGGGCAGGACTGGGGGGAGTGGGAGCGAGATGGCGTGCCTGCGCTCCTGTCTGGCGCAGCAGAGTCCATACTGCGGAGCAGCAGAGTGGCGTCCGGCCTTCTGCCGACTTTTTACTGCCGATGACCGCCTGCACCCTGACCTTCTACTCCAGGAGCCAGATGTCACTGTTTTCATGGCCTATTGACGTCCCTGTCTCTTTCTTGCCCCATTTATTTTGCTAGGACTCTTTTTCTGGCAACAGACAACAACCGGGTAAAGGCCAGCACTGGAGATTGCGCAATGGAAGAAGCATGTGTTGGAAACAGGAAAACGTAGGCATCAGAAGCAATGCATTACGTCAGAAATAGAATGTTTGTCATAGCAGTATCAGAATTGTCTTGAAAAAGCATTTTTAAAGCATGTGAGGGAACTGCAAATGGTAGAGTCACTCAGTCCGTTCCAAGCAGACATCACTCGGTCATCGAAATGCCTCATCTCTTCAACTCCAAACTCGTTCAGGCCTGCGCTCCTACATCGAGCTTGGATTCAGCCACCTACCTCGCCTCTACTCTAACCTCTCGGAAGATCTGGCCCATTGCTTGGAGCTGCCTTGGAAGAAGGACGCCCTTGCCCGGTGCCTTGCGAACCAAATGTGCGAACTTCTTAAATTTTATTGCCCTTTTGTTGCAATTTAGATTGAAAACTTCCGACAAATGCTGAGTAGCTCGAGATTGAAGATGATAGGTTTGTGACTTCCTTTCCTTTCACCTCTATGCAGGCGGCACAGTTTTCGTTTCAATTCCTTGGGCATCCTTGGCATAATTGTGATCCATCCTTCTATGCTGCTCCTTAGTTTCGATGGAAAACCAAAATGTTACCAAAACATTAACCATATATAAGTTATTATTAACCAAATTAACCATATTAACCAAAACATTAACCATATACCATATATAACCTCTGCAGCGTCTCTTCATCTATTCACCCCTCAAGCCGTCTTGATACTTTTCTTTTACTGCTTTTTTGTTTGCAGGTATAGTTTTGATGATTGAATAAACAGGACAGTTGAATAATGTACATAAAGAAAACAGAATCCTTGAGAACAATTTAGATGCCACGCCACAATTGTGTCAACCTAGATCCCACTCCACAACCGTAGAATTTGGCACCAGGAAAACAAGACTTCAGGCCCGCTTTCATCTCCTCGGCCGCGCCATCCCTTCAATCTCACGCTTTCACTAAATGTATTGGCTTTAATTTTGTACAAGCTAAAGAAGTTATAGCAAGCCGTTAGCCAATCTCAATTAAAACGTTTTTTTAAATTTTAATCGCCCGGAACATTTTCCAAGTAACAGTTATTCAAAGATGTTTGGGGGATGGTAATTGAATGGCGGCTTAGTCTCAGAGCTGATAACGGTTGTCTTGCCGCAATGCTTGAGACTCTGCCATTTGAAGCACGCTCCACACTCTCTACACTCGGATATCTGGATCTGCAACGTTCAATTTCCAAAGGCCCAAGCCCCGTTTGGATTGGTTGCGATCTAGCTCAGCATAGCACTAAGCCCTCTGAGATCGAACAGATTTATATAGAAGGATATATAGAAGTTTCACAATGCCTAGAACATAAAGGGAGAGGATCTGCCTTGCCATAGATATCAAAATTGAAAACCAAATCGCTTCAATTTAAATATATGTTTATTCATTCATAGGGCAGAAGTATTTGCCGCCTTCAGATGCCAACCTGAAGGCAGTCGCGTGCGTGCTTGGCAGCGCTGTAGCCGTTGGTGAATTGGCCGTCCAGTCTACTCTCCCCCAGGTCTACCACCAGACCACAGTTCCCGCAGACTCGCTCTCTGCTCTCCTTGCCAAGATAAGCGCACCATAAGCAAGGGTATTCAAACGAGTGAATTATATAGTATTTTTGCGCGGCCGAAGGCCGCCTGCCGCGTAAGACAGGGCAGTCAGAGCTCCGTAGGCCGTAGGGCATGGGTGCGGAGGCCTCGGAACGTAGCCTAGCATGCGAAGCATGCTAAGCGAAGCGTAGGGGCCGTAGCACCCGTGCCCGGAGGCCGGAGGGGCTCTGGCGCCCTGCCCAAAGCGGCGGGTGGCCAAGGCCCGCTTAAGCTGTTATATATATATATATATATATATATATATATATATATATATATATATATATATATATATATATATATATATATATATATATATATATATGGCCCTGGACACACACACACACACACACATATATATATATATATATATATATATATATATATATATATATATATATATATATATAAATATAATATATATATATATATATATATATATATATGTGTGTGTGTGTGTGTGTCCAGGGCCAGTACTCCGCGGTTTTTCAACGAAATTGACTGATTTTTTGCATGAAAGTCCGTCTGGGTGGTGGCTCGGAACGTTTTTTTGCGATCGGCGCCATTTTGCTTGGTTCTAGATTTATGGTCAAAAAACCTCGATGATGGAGACCTTAAAATTCGAACTTTTTTCGAAAATTTATATTTATTAATTATTAATTAAATCGCATTAAATGCCTCAGAAAACAAAAATAGTCCTATTTCAGTTTTTTAATCTTTTTCATAATCAGTTATTTCTTGATTTATTTCATATCTCAATGGGGTGGACAAGGTCGCGCATCATTTGGCAACAGCCGATAATTCCTTGTTCAATTTAGCTTTTTTAAGAGGTTCATAAATTGGTTGCCAAAAAATTTTTGACACCTCTTTAATATTCCGCTAATTTCAAAAATTGAATAATTCGCTAAAAATCGAATTTTAAGCTTTTTGACTGCTTTTTTCTGCAACTTCTTTTCTGAAACATTTGTCCTTCTAAGTAAAGTTTAAAATTGCTAGAGACTAAACTGGACTCACTTCCTTCTCCACTTCCGGTCGCTCACCGGCCAGACGTCGGGAGGCGGTGCGCGGAGGTGGCCGAGGCGCAGAGCGCAATAGGTGACCGCGGAGCGCATCCTTTATAGGATACTTTGTAACTCAAAAATTAAGTCTGTGGTTTCTCAACCAATTTCAAAAGTAAGCACAGATTTAGAATCGCTATATACAGCATGTGAATCAAAAAACCAAAGTCCTCTGTTCAATTCTCAGCCATTCAGCTGCTACTGATTATTGCTGCTATTGTCATGCATGAAAGTGGGTCACTCAAGAGGGTAAGTCTATGGTTTCTGAACCATTTTCAGAAGTAAGCACAGATTTGGAATTGCTATATATGACCTGTGAACAAAACAACTTAAGTCTTCTGTGCAATTCTTAAGATTACAGATGCTACAGTGCAAAAACGGTATATTGCAATTTTTAAGCGTTTCTACCCAAAAAAGTTATGTTTTAAGTGTTCAAATTCCGGGTCTACCCCTCCAGATCTTCCTAAAATGGCATTACCTTTCAGGAAAAAAAGTGTGTCCAAATCCGTTGAGAATTCGCCATTTCTCAACATACCCCATTTTTCAAACATTCTACCCAAAAAAGTAATGTTTCAAATGCTCCGGGACCAGTTTTATCCCTCCAGATCTTCGTAAAATGTTATTACCTTTCAGCAAAAAAAAAATTTGTCCAAATCCATTGAGAATTCGCCATTTTTCAACATACCCCATTTTTCAAACTTTCTACCCAACAAAGTAATGTTTCAATGCTTCGGGACCAGTTCCACCCCTCCAGATCTTCCTAAAATGTTATTACCTTTCAGCAAAAAAATAGTTTGTCAAAATCCGTTGAGAATTGAGCATTTTACAGTATGCCCCATTTTTCAAACTTTCTACCCAAAAAAGTAATGTTTCAAATGCTCAAATTCCGGGTCTACCCCTCCAGATCTTCCTAAAATAGCATCACCTTTCAGGAAAAAAAAAGTTTGTCCCAATCCGTTGAGAATTCGCCCGTGGACAGCATTTCCAGATCCGGACATATACATATATATATGAGGACAAAAATTCAGTAACCTCTATAGACCGCGGAGCGGCCCTTCGGGCCGCTCCGCGGTCAAAAATTTTTGACACCTCTTTAATATTCCGCTAATTTCAAAAATTGAATAATTCGCTAAAAATCGAATTGTAAGCTTTTTGACTGCTTTTTTCTGCAACTTCTTTTCTGAAACATTTGTCCTTCTGAGTAAAGTTTAAAATTGCTAGAGACTAAACTGGACTCACTTCCTTCTCCACTTCCGGTCGCTCACCGGCCAGACGTCGGGAGGCGGTGCGCGGAGGTGGCCGAGGGGCTTTTCTAGGCGTCTTCGTTTTAAGCGTCTTCTTCACCGCTTTCACTTTGGCCTGCTCTTTTATTACACTGGGCTTTTGGGGTCAGGAGAAGGGGACGAATTTTTGACTTTTTTATGCTCCATAATAGATTTAACCTAAAGTTTTCTGTGTTTAAACAGCGAACAAAGTTTAAACGTCAATTCTTGCTGAAAAAACCCTTAGTAAATTGTTAAAAAACTTTCTCCATACTTTCTTTCAATACTTCCTAAATATGATAAAAAGATTATACTTTCTAAATATAATTTTAGAGGCTATACCGCGAAGTCCTGCAGGCCCAGAGAATCCAAGAGACGGTCGCGCTCCGCAATGTTCTGCCTGCGCAAGGCTTCCATCTGCTCCAGAGGCAAGGCCATGTTGTGCTCCTTTTCAATCTCAATCATCTGACATGAATGAAATTTAGACTTACCCTCTTGATCGCGAATAGTGGGCCTAAGTTTGACTGTAGCAAAAAAGCACGAGGTAAACATTATGCGTCCAACTGATTGAGGCAGAAACAAAATGTCTAGGTGATCAAGATCGTGAATGGAAAGGACAGGAAAGGCACTAATGAAGCGACGTTTGAATAAGGCCAAAGGGTAACGGCAAGATGTAGATATACACTGGTGAGAGCATTAATAAGTGTGCTCAATTAAATGCGCTGTTCAATTGCGCACTTCAGACTTCCCCGTCGTTTTATGACGTCTTTGAACTCATCTGATGTAAAGAGGCTTTGACAGAGCAGTTAGAATCGGCGAAGCATAACTGTTTTTCTTATGGCTGGTTAAGATTTTTCAAGCAGCGTTTTCATGTAGTCGGCTAGCAAATTGTCAAAATCACATGTATTCACAAAATAAACTGGCAAAAAAGGAATTGTGAGGCATTGGCTATAAAACATTTGCACTGATCGAAAAAGAGAATGAGTCAGCGAGGAGCATCATGGACCAAGTCGTTCGTAGATCCAACCATTGACTCCCTGTTTCACTGTGTCGCTGACAGATGTCTTGTCTTTGATTCGGCGAAATTGGACACGATCTGATCTCCAGTCGGTCAGAGCCTGATAGAACTCCCACTGAGATGGCTTCACAGCATAGCCAACCCTGGAAGCAGACTCAGTGCAGTTTCTTTGACACTGACAATCATTGAATGGAGCTCTCAAATTTAATTATATGGTCAATTGCTATAAGTATTCCACCTTATGAATATGGTATTTTGGAACTGTTTAGGGTAAAAAATAAGCAAATGTCAACTGCATTTGAATCGACTAACTGCCCAGAATAGCTGTGAATCTATTATCTATCTCCACAAGGCCACTTACCATGACGATGGCTTGGGAATGGGCTGTCCTTGCTCAGTGAATGCAGTTTTGACGTCAACTATCTAGCAAAAACTTCACTTAAAACCCAAAAAAAATCCCGTTCCTTCAAATCACGCAAACTCGCCAAACCTTGGCCTCAAGGAAGTTTCGATCTGGCATTGGCTTGCTCTGCTCACTGGCCGCCACTGTGGCCTGAATACTGGCTGGCAAACTTTTCCAGTACTCCTCGGCCTTAGCTTCACTCAAGTTCACCACGCTGCCTTCTATCTGAACAAATTTTAGCCAGTGCGGCTATTAGAACTGGCAGAATTGAATACTCGAATGGAGCGCCGGGTCTTAGGGTGGTAGAAGGTAAGCGCAGCGTAGGGATTCTCAGCCAGCTCCAGTCCCTTGCGGCTGTTGGATTTGGTGAAAAACTCCAGACCTTGCGGGCCGTAGCGGTTGAGGAGGACCATGCGACAGGAAGGCCGTCCTTCTCTGGCAATTTGTTGCAATAATTTTCATTGAATTCGTTCGAAGCTAAGTGGGTTTGCCGATGTTTCACTTTCCTATACCGTTAAAGATCTGTGTTTCCAGAATTAATACATGATTGTGGTTGCGATATTCGATTTCCATGAGCATCAGTTTGCAAGCAGGAGTAAAGCGGGAAACTTAGTGGCGGTTGCCAGGTACATGGAGTGGGCCTCCTCGAAACTGGCAGCTTCTGCCTTGGCGCTCTCAAACCACTCCTGGAAAAGCTCCAACGGCTCTTTCCTTTCCAGCTCGGAAAGCACCAGCTTTTCATCTAAAACTGCAGGACCCTTTTGGCTCTTCTTCGGCTCCAAAAAAGCAACCCACCTCCAGTGCCCTGTTCCATGGCCGGGACTCTGCCAATATTGATTGGGCTGAGGAAGCGGAAGATTGGGGATCTGTTTTCGAGACAAGCCGGAGAGTGGTTGAAGGGCTGGCGTGATCCGAAAGTAGGCAGGTGAGCAGGCCTGGCCAGGTCTGGGCCTTCCGCTGTGTTTACATCAGAAGTCCTGGACACCGCCTGATGCTTTAGAAGCAGCCTCTTTTTCTCTGCAGAGAGCTCGGCTTTGTGCTATTATTTTACCATTTCGTGGATGTTTTCACTGATTTATGTCCTTTTCAAAAAACTAACTTTTTAGTTCACTTGCTGAAAAACTTGCAACATTTTTTAAAGACGGGATTATGCATGAAAGGCACTGCCATCCAGCGATGTGCAAATGAAAAAATCGCGGATCCATGCATTTGCATTTTCATTTCGGGCCTCAGGCGGATTTTCCCATGCATCTCATTTTCAGGTTTGTCAGGTTTCATGTGCTCATCTAAATGCTTGAAAAAAATGGAAATGAAAATGGAATTACCTGAAAAATTTTTAGTGCTTTTTTTTGTATCCAAAATCTGGGAAACAATGCCAATTGAAACAAGAACATCGGAAAAGCACGTTGGTCCAGCAGCCAGCGCCGCAGCCCATCGCCCAGCCCACGCTCAGTTTGACCCCCTCTCTTTTTTGCAAATCGCATCACTTGCAGTGGCCTAATTGACAGAGCGCAAGAAGCAGACGGCGCGGAAGACGATCGCGGCCAAGAAGGCAAAGAACACGCAGGGAGCACAGAAGAGCAAGGACGACGAAGTGTCCAGCACCACCGCCGGCTTCGTCATCGTGCCCTACTGTCGCCCCGGCTCCTCCAAGTCTCCCCAACCGCCCCCTTCTCCTCCTCCCCCACCCCCCGGTCCGTCCGCTTTCATTCTCATCCACTAAAGCACCCTTGCGGCCTTGCCTAAGTTGCCTTCCTCTCCTCCATCGAGTAGTTCTGTTTAGCCTCTAGATGCTACTGCTACTGCCCTTTTTGTTGCTCTCCATGTCCATTCCCTTCCTCTACGCCTACTTCACATTCCAGTCCACTTGCATGGCCAGTTGTTTGGTGCTCATGAGTCACGGTTGTTCTCACGGTGCCTTAGCCAGTTTGCCCTCGTTTGCATTCCAGTCCAGTCCCTCAGCGCCCTCTTCCATCATCCCAGTGAAATGATGCATTTTAGCTTTATCTTTGTCATAAGTGACATCCAAAGACCCGTTTTGGTGCTTCCTGCCTTCACAGATTTGTTGCGCAGCTTTTTTTCAGTTTGTCGGATGGAGAAAATGGTCTCAGAAATCTCGGACACCGAAACCTGAATGGATGAGCACCTGACCTGAAAAATACCTGAAAATGAAAATGGAAATTTCCAAACAATTTCCCAGGCATTTGCATTTTCATGCGTGCTACCTGAAAAAAACCAGGTAACTAAAAAAAAATTTCAAAATAGCATTTTTTTTTCCATTTCCAGGTACCTGACCTGGAATGCTCATGACTGCTGCCATCTGGTCCTCAAGCACGTAACCGGTCATAGTCTTAGAACAACTTAGGGTTTGCCCATTGTGCTAATTAATGTTTATTAGTTTCGATATTTAGCAGAAAACTAATATGGGCTGACTCCAAGGAACCCCCCCCAAGACTTACACCCCCCCAATGGGGATACACCCCCCCCCCCTCCCCCCATGAATTAAACCCACCCCCCAAGAATTACACCCCCCCAAAGGGGAAAAAATATTGAAAAAAATTTTATTAGCTTAAAATGCTTCTCTGTACATATCTCGAAATTTAAACTCAAGGAATTTTTTTCTAAACAACTAAATACCTACTTTTTTAGTCAGTCTATACCGAGTTAGTCTATACCGTGTTTGTCATGCTACTAGTTCGTCATGCTACTAGCATAGCTATAGTTGCTTGACATTTTTAAAAGGCTCGCGTACAACCTTGTTAGTCCTTACCGAGTTGAGCACTTTAAAACATTAATGAACTCGGTAAGGAATTACTATGTTTAAGGACTAACTATGTTGTACGCGAGCCTTATTTGCACCTACTTGATACTCCTTGTAGGGGACAAGCCCCTACTCCTGGTAGGCATGCGCCCGCCATCCAGTATAGACTAACTATGTTTCAAAACAAGTATATGGCGCAAAGCGCAATAGGTGACCGCGGAGCGCTTACACCTTTACATGTAGCAAAATCCATAAATTAAGGAAAATTTCTGCTGTGAGGGTGAACATTGCATCTCAAAATGAAAAGTCTGTGGTTTCTCAACCATTTTCAAAAGTAAGCACAGATTTGGAATCGTTATATACGACTTGTGAATCAAAAAACCAAAGTCTTCTGTTCAATTATCAGCCGTTCAGCTGTTACTGATTATTGATGCCATTGCTTTGAGTGAAAGTTTGTCATTCAAGAGGGCAAGTCTGTGGTTTCTCGACCATTTTCAAAAGTAAGCACAGATTTGGAATCGTTATATACGACTTGTGAACAAAAAAACTCAAGTGTTCTGTTCAATTATCAGCCGTTCAGCTGCTAGTAATTATTGATGCTATTGTCATGCGTGAAAGTTTGTCACTCAAGAAAGCAAGTCTGTGGTTTCTTGACCATTTTCAAAAGTAAGCACAGATTTGGAATCGATATATATGACTTGTGAACAAAAAAACTCAAGTTGTCTGTGCAATTCTCAAGACTACAGGTGCTACAGCGCAAAAACTGCATATTGCAATGTTTAAACCTTTCTACCCAAAAAAGTAATGTTTCAAATGCTCAGAAACCGGGTCTACCCCCCGCTCCGCGGTCAAAAAGTAGGTATTTAATCAACTACATGAAAATTCCTTGAGTTTAAACTTCGAGATATGTAAAGAGAAGTATGTTAAGGCAATAAAAAATTTTTCAATATATATGCTTTGGGGGGTGTAATTCATTGGGGGGTGGGTGTAAGTTTGAGGGGGTGTAAGTCTTGGGGGGGGGGGGGGGTTCTTGGAGTCAGCCCTAATATGAAATTCCCAATGAAGTTAGACACGCAAACTGAATTTTAATTTCTATGTTCGCTTTCAAGCTGACAACAATGCCTGTACATCAGCCATTGTTGCCCTCTCCCATTCTGAGCACCCCATGCCTCTCCTACGAAAGCCAGTAGGGTGTTCCAGCAGCAGCTGTTGGATGACTCTCGGGAGTCGCGAGCGCTAAAATCACCAAAGTGCGAAATGAAATTGACAACATGGCTGGTGCAACTGATGTCGAATGATTCGTGGCACAGGCGACACTCCCGACTGATCATATCGTTGTCGAAAGCTTTGCAGGCCATTTGGCCATTTTTGAAACCCTGCTTGCAGTAATCTGAAAAATTCTGGAAACCCTGATTGAATATTAGTATTATTATGTTTTGCCTCGAAAATTTTAGTATGCTGATAACTCCCGTTCTGATGCTTGGATTGATTTTGGATAGCGCATGTTTGAACGGTAGTGGCATTTGTGTCTGAAAATCAAACCAAAATCAATCAAACTATATATCAAAATATAAATATTTATTCAAGATTCTGTCCATTAACTGCACCCATTTTTGTTGATAGCTACTGTGAATGTTGAAAACGTTGACACCGTGCCCAGCCCAAACCTCCTTTACTCTTTACTTTTTCAACAAAGCTGCGTTGCAACGACAATCACACACCAGCTGCTATGATACCAGATTGTTCCTGAATCTTTTCACTTCAAAAAGCCCAAAAAATTATCTGATTGGTTTTTTGTTTTCCGGCTACTTTTAGCAAACAATACAATTTTCGCTGAGGATCAGTTGCAACAGTGTGTTTCTCTTTTTACCCCGTCAAAGATTGCTTGCCTCGAAAGTAGCTAAACACTAGGCAACCGATAGATACGGATTTATACGTCATGAAAAGCGTTCTGTTTCAAAGCAATAACTTAGATGTGAGCTAGAGGACTATGGTATTCAAAACTTGTGGCGATGAGGAAAAGTGACGAGACCATAAGGAACAAGGCTGCAATTTTGCCAGTATCGTCCTTCATGCTTCAGTGCACGCTGAATCACGTCACTGAGCATTGTTGTCCTCTGACGCATTGTCTCCCATTTCAGCTGCTCTATTTCAGTTGCCCATTTATTTCCATTGTTAGAGTTAAGGATTGGTCGGAACATGGAAACATGGCTGAATAAAGACACTCATGAAAACGTCCTTTACTAAACATTTTAATCGATCATATTTCTTTTCAATCCAAGTGCGACATATACGGCCAAAGGCGTTAGCATTTTCAGGATCCTTTTTCAATGCAGGTCAAAATACAAAAAGGTTAAGCACTAGAATAACACATCCTTCCCTTCAGTTCCAAAGACAACCAGTCGCAAAATAAGTTTTCCAGCCAAATACAATATCGATCGTCATGTTCGCTGTGCTCTGTCTAGCGCTTTTCGCTTTAGGCAACGCCAAGGACAAATCTGGCGCCCAAACCTGGAACCCAGGCACTCGCGTCATAGCATGCTGGCTACTCAAGGTTAGCCGACAGCAGGGTGGAAACAAAATTTCTATTCAGTACATCCATTTCACCCATAACCTGCAACTCAACCTCTGGCCATTCAACGACTGAACTTACACCAGTCGCAACCGACGCCATTTTCTGCTACTTTTGTTATCGTAGCAGATCACCCATTCCTAGACTCCGTGTTACCCCTGCTTCTACGCCAATGCTCTAGGCCTTACGAGTCAAGTCATTTCCTCTGCAGCAAAGTGAGTTGCAGACCAATGACACTCGCGGCCTGGTCTGGGAGGGTGGCCCCTTGGATGGCCTCAATTGCGACGGAGTTGTCAACTGGGCCCAGCTGCGTCGTCAAGAGGCGCTGCGGATGCCTTCCAGCACCTCCACAGCTCCCTCCACCACCACTCAGCCTATCACCAGCACCATGCGCCCGCACTGCCCCGACTGGGATCCAAGGGATCCTAGCTGTGGCCTGCTGCTATTGTTCGACCGTTGGCGGTGGCCCATGCCTGATTCTCCTCCTGTCCATCGCACAGATGATCCCTGAGGCAGTGAACATGGTTTTTTTGGGAAAACGAATAGAAGATTGGCTGAAAGTGTTACAACAAGCTATTGAGCAAATGGAGGCCAGCATAATGTCGATAGTAAAGAATACTTCACATTCTTGTCATATTTGGCACCTAGAGCTGGCACTGTGCTGCTGGCACTGGCCTGGATTCCACGGCTTTCATCCTCCACCACCTTGCAAAGAACATTGCGAATGCTTTGTCAACTCAACTTTCTCACCAAAATTTAAAAACATATATTTGCATAATCCTTTTATTAATTGAAAAAAACTTTACTCAGAAAAACCTCTGCAATAACTTCTTCAGCAAAATCTTCCCATTACCTGATTCGCTGTAGGTGCTGAGGTGGGGAGTAGAGAAGGTGGAGATGGAGAGGGCTGCGATGGTCTCTCCAGGATGACGCTGCTGCTGCTGTCAGGACGCTGAGAAGGTGGGGATGCAAGGGGCCGCGATGTGCTCTGGAGGATGACACTGCTGTGATGCACTCTCCTGGGCGACGTCGCCACTGCTGTCTTGTGGTGCTGCGATGGTGGAGGGGGCTGTGATGCACTCTCCTGGGCGACGTCGCCACTGCCAGCATCCTCGCTGCTGTGGACCGCACTGCTGCCGCAGAGATGAAGCTGGACATCTTCTGGGCAGGGTTGCTTAGGGTTCTGCTGAAAAATGAGATATGTTTATTTTCCTGGGAATGGTGGAAGTTGGTTGGAAATAAAATGACCGGAGGCAGCTGGGGAGAGCTTTTCCGCTTCCTGCTTTTCTGCTGCTGCTGGTCCTTGGCAGCTGAACTGCCCCTCCGCTCCCTGCGCAGTCTTCGCTGCTCAGGCGATTCTTTTTTCAGCTGCTGGGGCTTTAGCAGCCGATGAGTCGGAAACAATTTTATTTTGCATAAAAGAGCCGAAAGCCGCCAAAAAAGAAGAAACTAACTTCACAGCGATTGTCGCAGAGCCTGTGGTTGCAAGGGCCTCTGCTGCTGGCATACGCCTTCTTTGCGCTCATTTTCAGCAGGTTCTCGTGATCTTCACCTAGGATTCTTTTCGCGTTAGGATTGAGCTTTTTTCGACCCGAATTCTCCCCATCTGGATCAATATGGCACTTTTAATTTGCAGCCCTAGAAAGTGCAAAATGAAAACCAGCTGAGTATGGGGACTGGCTGCTGTTGTCATATGCTGGAGGGGGAAGAGTGTGCCAAGGGGCAGGAGGGGCAGGAGGAGCGTGGCAGCCATTTTCTGCTAAAAAAAATAGCCAACTTTTTCTGCGGGCGAAAAATGTGCGCAAAAGTTTCTGAACCATGAGGATGTGGGTAAGGATGCCGGCTGCCTTGAAAATTCTGAAGCAGGTGACCAAAGTTTTGGATGTTGACAGTGATTGAGGGGGTGGCTGGAGGACCATAAGCAGTGGGACCAGAGTCTCAAGTAAAACCATAATTATTTGCAGGGGAGGATAATGGATATAAAAGAGGAAGAACCCAGCTGGAAGCTCTGAAGTGGAAAGCTAGGGCTGAACGGAGGAGCTGCGTGGC
Organism: Ptycholaimellus sp. GST1_10; assembly: GCA_030248095.1. NCBI lineage: Eukaryota > Metazoa > Nematoda > Chromadorea > Chromadorida > Chromadoridae > Ptycholaimellus > Ptycholaimellus sp. GST1_10. The sequence goes on along the minus strand of JASANA010007622.1, from coordinate 2,179 downwards.
TGCTGGTCCATGGGGAGGGCGGTTGGTAGGCGGCTCCTTGATCTTAGCAGTCGAATTATAATTAATTCTCAAAGCCGGTGTAGAAAAATGCAAAAGTGGCAAAACCAGGGTGGGGCTGGTTAAAGACTGGAGGGAAGTAGGGGGGGGGGGGAAGGAAGGTGCTGAGTGGCCATTGTCCCAGTGATCCCCATTGCGAGCTGAGCAAAAATGAGTTCCTGAGGAATGAAAAAACCGCAGGGAAAACAGAACCGGGACGGGGGCCGCGGTGGTGCAGGAAGCCAGCGCGAGAGTGGTCCTGGTAGAAGGAGTGCGCGGGATGGGTTCTGCGAGGGGCTGCAGGGCGTAAGGCGAAGTATCTGTTGCTCATTTTCTTTTTCACCAATTTCGGAAGCGAATGATTTTTAAGCATCAGCTGGCTCCAAATCTGTTGTGTGCGCATGCATTGCATCTGCTGTGGACACCTGTTAATGAGATATCCTCCCCCATCCCCAGGGAGCCCTGCTCAACTGCCCTGGGAAATTTGTGCAATCCTTGGCTGGGGACAGCTTACAACTTTTATGTTTCGTGTAGGAAGAAAGTTCTTTTATTTCACCTCCAAGGGCAATACTTTGTGCCTACGACGCATTGGCTGGATCTTTGCTGTAGGTTTCCAGCTTTGCCTAACTCTAGCTCAGCCTCCGTAAATCTTGGAGGAGGCAGTGTCAGCCGTCCAGCACCTCCACCGCTCCCTCCACCACCCCCCCAGTCTATTTTGTCTCTTGGGTACAGATGCAAAACAAAAACGCTAAAAATTTGGCACCGAAAATGTTAAAAAAGGAATCATTGCAGGTTATAAGCTTAGCAGCACTGTGGCGTCCGCTTAATTATTTCTCATCCTGGCAAGTCATCATATTACTTTGACGGAGAGCAAACGATGTGTGAGCGATTTATCAGCCACAGGCAGTTTTTAAAAGCGCAGAATCTGTCACAACCGGATTTATATCAAATTAGAAAAATAGAAGCATCTGCGATTTTTCTGAGGCTTGTAACTGCGTAAAATATCGCATCTCAAAATCATAAAAATCATAAAGGTTTCGGCCAGTCATAGATTTAAAACATTATCTTCAGGGTATATGTTGTAATCAAGAGCTATAAAAATGGTGTAGGTTCTCAAATAAATGCGGTGCTTCTTGAAAAAAAACTTGTAGAAAACTTTAACTTTCTTGATTAATATTGTGCCAAGCCGAGCTCTATCTAATATTTAGGTGCACCAGGTAAACATGGGTGAGCAAAGCCTTTCACTGATTTTTAACATCTGATTAAGAGTGAGTGCTTTCTGGCTCTGTTGACCCTTTCGCAGAGTCCGGAATTAAGGCGAACCTTCAAACCAGTTCTTCTAAATAGAAACTGGCCATTCTCCATTTGCACAAACTCATGGATGCTCGCGTCGATAAAATGGCTTCGGAATGGATGGGCACAGTGTAGACGAGTGTTTGAGCTTCCACCAGGTTTGGAGCACAGCAAGCACAGCAGGAGCAGCATTCGCAGCAAGCAACTAAACCTTTCCTAGTTTCACCAGACTTCTAGGCCAAGCAAGAATCAACTAACCACCGATCTTGGACCAGCTGTAACAGATGAGACTAAGGCTCACTATGACAGCTATGAAGTAGGCGATGATAAAAAGAAGCACTAGTATGCCAGCAGCAGTAGCGTTCTAGCGCAAACCAGAGCCCAAAGAAGCATTTGTCCATTAGATGAAGGAGAGCATAGAAGGGGCAGAGAAAGCAGGTAGTGTACCAAGGATCTGAGCGTCGCCTTCGAATGAGACAGCCATTCAATTGATCAGTTTCTGGATGGAAGATGCATTGAAAAACGCATCGGTGGTGGAAGCGGCATAGGCACAGGATCAGGAGAAAGCCCAAGAAGCCAGCAAAGCAGCCCATTACAATCCAGAAAATACGCCAATCCCTAGCCTGTTGTTCCCTTCTAGCCTCTGCTGCTAGCTCACGCTGAAGGTCGTACAGAGCGCCCGAAGAGCGGCGTCTGCGGACTGGAGGAGTGTAGCTGTCAATGGAGGAGAAGGAAAAGTTTGGCCCATATTGTGGCAGAGGGAAAGCGGGAGAAAATGGAGCTTGGGGCTGGCCCGAGGATGGCGGTGTAGGAAGCCCGAATGTGAAGCCAGGTAAAAAGAAAAGAAAAA
>JASANA010007620.1:0-12023 GCA_030248095.1 Ptycholaimellus sp. GST1_10 | reverse complement strand
GCTGTCCAGACATCTGGGTCGTAGGTGTTCCAACGATGCAGTATGATCCTGTGTCGTCTTGGGTCAAGAGGCACAATGCCAGATCGTGACGTGGTTGGGGCTGGGATGCACAATGTTGGCAATGGAATTTGTCGATGTCCGAGCCGACATTAGTGGACAGCGGCCAGGTTCTCTTGGACAGGGTCCACGGCTGATCTCCTACTGAGGGAAAGGTGTGTAGCGTCTGAGGAGCTATCAGAGCCTCTGTCAGAAGGTGTTGGTTTTGAAGAGGCTGAGCTGCACGTCGCTGTTCTTGGTCCTGGAGTGGAAGGCAGAGCGGCAGCTGTGGGCAACCGAGCTACGAGGTGTGTTGGTGGCCTGGCAGTTGAAGGTGAGCGAGAAGTAGCGATAGTTACGGTGGGCTCCTTCCAGGATGTCTAGCTTGCCATGATCAAGGAGGTTTGTCTGGTGCAACAGTTCTTCCTTGAGGCCGTCTATAGGGTGGCTGGGTAGATCTTCCGCAGTAGGGCGGAGCGAAGCATATCCATGATTCCTTGCTTTGCGATGTTTGGATAACCGCGGTCTTTGACACTGATGAAAGGCAAAGTGGGCTTCCGTCGTTGTGCGGGTACCCTATATCCTCCCGCCGGGCAAGGTGGCATGGATTCCACTCGGTAGGGGGTGCAGAACTGGGTAGCAAGGCTGTCCGGAGTCTTCTTAAAGCCACCAGTGGTGTGTCTAAAGCTTCTGGATTCATCAGGTGGCCGGAAGTTGACAGGGACTAGTGGAGTGGATTGTAGGTCTCCGATGGCTGGAAGGTAGTTGGAAGATATCTGTGTCCGCTTTCCTAGGTCAGTGACTGAAGCCAGTTGGGACAATTGCTGTCGGTTGAGGTTTCGTGAACAGTGATGTTGTGTTGGGGACTGTCTGGGTCAGGAGCGCTGGCTCTGGAGCTCGCAGAGACATGCGCCAGTACTGTGGGGCCGATAGCGACTGGCTCTAAGCTTCTGGGAGTCCTAGTGTCCATCCCGCGCTATAGGGATTTGCAGTGTCCAGCGGCTGTTCAGGGGACCGGTATTGTCGTGGGATGGGAGTTGGAGTTGTGCAGGTTAGAGTCATAGCCGTCCACAGAAGCCATGGAAGCTGCATCAACATCCGTGGCCAGAGTAGAAGGATGACTAGGTTGAGCTCCAGCTTGGCTCCTAAGGGGTGAGCCTGGGAGGTTGGCAGTTGTGGTAGTCAGCGAGTGAAAGACTGCAGGGATGAGGTTGAGAGTCCATCATGCCATCAATTCTGCGAGCCTCGGAGTCCTAGGAAGGAGTGGAAGATGAGCTGTCGTGACTGGTGTTATCCAGATAGTCCTATCTGCTCTGATGCTCACTGAACATGTCACAGTAGCATCTGTCTAGCAATCCGCAGCCATGTGATGTCCCTGTTTCCGGTGGCCCAGACTGTGAGTAGGCATTGTTCAGTGAGTCCTATGCGTAGAGGTCCAGGAAGGGTAGTCCTAGTTGAGGTGATCCACACTCAATGGTGAGAGCTGCCGTCGCAGTTTCCAGCAGCACCATCCGTCGGAGATAAGAAGAGATCGAAGTACTCTTCTTGCTTCCTCAATGAGTGGATTGGAACTCTTAACATCCAGGGCGATGCTGAAGTGGTGGCAGATTGAAGGGCTGGAGCCTGCTCTTCACGGAATGGGAATCCAAAGAGTGGCGATAAAGACGTGTACGCTGATGGGTGTGCACGTTTCTTATGTCTTCTTACTAGCTTGCTGAGATGTCGACGCAAAGCTAGGAACTCGTGAGGTTCTTGAGGCCCAGCCTAGTTCCATAGCCGCTGAGACATCTGCTAGCGGAATAGACGATCAGCACTCATCCATGCCTCCCCATTCAGGTTTGAGATGACACTTCTTGGTGGATGAAGGTCCAGTGCAGCTTAGTTGGTCGGTGAGGGCTGTCGAGGACCACCTTTAGGATGAAAGGAAGTTGCACTCAGAAGACTTCCTCGCATTGTCAAATGACATTCGCATTGGGATGACAGTCGGCTCAACTTTCCACAGCTCGGGATGACACTGAGCAAATTGTCTCTGTTGTAGCTGCGAAGAGAATTGATGCAGCTTGGGATGACAGTAGGCAATTTGCTTGGGTTGACAGTGTCGAGGATTGTTTCAGCTTGGGATGACATGGAACAAATTGTTACTGTTGAAGTCATGGTGGTGTGATTTCTTTGAGCTCTTCACGGTATTGAGCTGAGTTCCAAGGAAGCTGCTCTCAGTAGGCCAGTCCAGAAGAGGCTCCAGTGGCTAGGCTGAGAGTAGGCGGAGTTGAGGTGAGCTGGTGCAGCACCACTGTCAGAAGGCCACTCCAAAATAGGCCTTTTGAGTTACGCAAATTTAAGTTTAGCATCTCTTTTGCCTATTTTGGATTTGTCGAAAGAAGCATAGATAGAATTTGCATATCTTTGCAGATAGTGCAAATTCTGGCAGGTGGCGATGGGATTGAAGTTGGCCCAGTCGCCGGTGTGCTGGCAGAAGCCAGTCAGGAAGCCGTCCATGTTCCCGTTGGCCTTGTACACCACCGACCTCTTACTGCTGGGCAGAGTAAGGAGGAGGGTGTGAGGCAGGGGACCTTGATAGGCCTGTTGAGGATGCCTTCCAGGAGGCAAACTTCATGATGGCGTACGCGATCATGAAGTTGCAGAAGCGGTTGTGGAAGCCGCCCAGGTTTCTGAGACCTCGTACACCACTGACCTCTAGGGATGCGGTAAGGAGGGTGGCAGGTCTTGAGGCCTCTTTGAGGAACTGGGGAAGGCATCTTCCAAGGGGCAGAGCTTCATGGCGCTGAAGAGGTCCATGTAGTTGCCAAGGTTGAAGATGACATAGACGCTGGACTCGCGCGGCTTGACGCTGGAGCAGAGCATGAGCAGCAAGCCGTAGTTGGCATCGATTGGAATGGAGTTCTGGAGTCGTCCAGTGCAGCTGTTGCCCGGTTAGAAGTGGCAGAGGCTGCAGTTGAGGCCATCCAGTATGCTGCACTGGTTGCAGTCCATGGAGATCTGGACGTGGTTGTAGTGCTCCAGAAAGCCATAGCAAAAGCAGCGGAACTTGTCCAGAATTGACGCTACCTTCAACGGCAGGCAGAAGGAGGGGGAGGCGGGCCATTGGCACAATCTTCCGACGTGCATTAGCGGAGGCAGGTGCAGTCAAAGTAGGCCTTGAAGGCATTGTGCTTGTGGCTGGCGCCATCCATAAAGAGGTCCTTCTGGCCGCAGGTGAACAGGCTGAGGTCGCAGACAACTGGAAGGCTGGAGCAGTGGCAGTGCAAGCAGTCCACTAGGCTGGGCTTGGTCCAGTAGTTGTCTGCATAGAAAAGGAAAGGCCGCTGGTGAGTCATTTTGTCCTTTGTCTTTCGCCATTGCTTTTCCAAATTTACGTGATCATAAAGATCCATAAATGAAGCGATGTCAAAAGACGGCAGTTGACTCTGAAGTTGGCCTATCTTTTCTTCAGCGATGCTCGAAAGTTTATAAATCCGCAGGGATTTATAAACGTGCTGGCCGGCGAGGTTGCAGCAGGCAGCAGGGAGTTTTTGAGAACTGGTCAGAGACGGTTCCAAAAACTCTAGCAGCATAGACGTTGCTTTTGCTGGATAGCTGGTCTGGCTGGCCGGCGTGGTTGCAGCAGAGGCCAGGAGTTTGAAATTGACTGGAGCCAATTCTTTGAACTCTGGCAGCGAAAACATGCAGTCCACTGGTGGCTGCAGGCAATTTCAAGATCCGTCCAAGGATAATGAAATTGTCATCGACGATGCTTGCATAGACAGCATGAAAACAACTTTGCAGTTAGTTTTCGATGCCCAAGCAGCAGAGTTGCGTCCTTGCCGACGTTGACTGGAGCTGGCAGCGAAGATCTTTGACAATTGACAATGGCCAATTTCAAAGTCTGGCATTGAAGGCGGATCAATGCTGGTAGCTGTCAGCTGAAGAGAATATTCAAAATCCCTTTCAGGATGATGAAATTCTGAAGACAACGTCAGCATGAAAAGAAACTTTTCAGTTAATTTTCAATGCCCTGAAGCAATGTCGAATGTAGTCTTGACCGTCGGCATTGAATGATTTCATAAAATCTGCAAGGATAGAATGAAATCATTGAAGGGAGATGCTGTTTGAAGAAAACTTTTCAGTTCGCTTTAAGACCCTTTGTTGCAGCAGATTACGGTAGCAAGTGTGCTGTGTGATGTCAGAGTTTCCTGGCTGCCGCCCAAAATGGCGTGAAGGCTGGAAACTCGGCACTGCGATGTTGCTGATGAAGAACGGACATTGAAAAGAGACTTAAAAGTCAATTTTCAATTCCATGCAGCGTAGTTGCAGTTGCTGCCGCATAGAAGTTCATGAGGCTGGCTCTGGCTGAGTGAAGTTCTGGGGCTGCAGGGTGTCCTGTCTGGCAGCGAAGCGAGGTCCGGCAATGCAGGCTGGGCTCGATTCGCTGTCCTGGCTCTGTAGATCGGTGACTGGGGCTTTTGACTCAATTGCTACTGGTAGAGGGCGGCAAGGTCAAAAGGCCGGAAGTTGTTGAGGAAGCGGAAGTTGGCGGAAGTGGTGCTGGACGTTGTAGTAGCATTGTAGAGGTGGTTGGTCGAGGTACAGATAAGCTAATCAGCTCTCTGATCTACCAAATGCTGTGGTAAATTCAGCAGGAACTTAGCGAGATTCTCTTTCATCGTCACCGAAAGGGGAGGCAGAGCGGAACAGGTTAGGGCATCTTGCTGGACAATATACAGCAACTGATCCCAGCCTCCCTTCCGCCTGCCTCATCTACATAGGTCGACGAAACCGGCTTGGGAAATGTCACAGTAATAATGCAAATTGCACATGTATATTGCAAGGCCCTACTTAGATAAGACTTCACCAAAAATTTCAGCCCATTTGGTTGAAAAACTGAAGAGTTACGAATTTTTATGATTTTTAGCCATTTAATTTTCAATACTTTGACCATAAATGGAGAAAATAAAAAAAATACGCCAATCGCAAAAAAACGCCTCGAGACACCACCCAGAGGGACCTTCATGCAAAATGTGAGCCAATTTCGATGAAAAACCGAAGTACTGGCCTCATACAGATATATATATCTGGTACCATCGGCTGACCAAATGTAGTCCTCTTTTCTCCAAAAGTTGCAATTGCCTTGAGTAAAAAGTCAAGGAAATACAATTTCTACTACTGGAATCTGCTGCTATGACAGTTGCCTTTTGTTTTTGGCGCGCAGTTCAGTGTCTCTTTCCATGCATGCCAAAACCAAGATGCAGATGACGCAGCAGATTCCAGTAGTAGAAATTGTATTTCCTTGACTTTTTACTCAAGGCAATTGCAACTTTTGGAGAAAAGAGGACTACATTTGGCCAGCCGATGGTACCAGATATTTCTTCCACTTTTAATATAGTATAAAATGTATTAATACAAATTTTAGAGATCAATAAATAAATTAGATAAATAAATCACAAATAAAAAATAAAAAAATTAAACAAAATAAAAAGTTTCAAAAATGAAAATTATTGGCAAACCAAGAAATTTTTGAGAAATTTTCTTGGTTCATACTTGTTTCTTGGCCTACTGATTGTACCAATTATTTTCTCAGCTTTAAATACACAAAATTCAAAATGAATGACTGAGCTGGATTCGAACCCTTCCAGTTTCATTTTGCTGTCAATCGCTTACACCACTACACCACTGGTGCATATGGCTCCTTGGTGTGACTAAAGAGCTATTTTTAAAGAAATATATGAGGCCAAGGGAGCCGGGGAGGGCGGGGGGGGGGGGGGGAGAAATGAATACCTACTATCGTCCATTGAATAGATGCAGAGAAGAAGAAGAAGGAGAAGAAGGAGTTCGGACATATGGTTTTTTGCGTTTTTCACCCTAAAATCAAACGTTTTATGCAAAACTCAAAAGATAAACTATAACTGGTACCATCGGCAAGCCAAATGTGAGTCTCTTTTCTCCAAATTTTGTAATTGCCTCGAGCAAAAAGTCAAGGAAATACATCTACTACTAGTGGAATCTGCTGCTTGGACAGTTGCATTTTGTTTTTGGTGCGCAGTTCAGTGTCTCTTTCCATGCACGCCAAAAACAAAATACAGATGGCGCAGCGGATTCCACTAGTAGTAGATGTATTTCCTTGACTTTTTGCTCGAGGCAATTACAAAATTTGGAGAAAAGAGACCCACATTTGGCTTGCCGATGGTACCAGTTATTTCTTCCACTTTTAATATAGTATAAAATATATAAATAAAAATTTTTTTTTAAATATATGAAAAATAAGTAAATAAAAATAAACTCATTGAAATAATATAACAAACATAAAAGAATCGAAAATATATTAAGATATTAATGGATAAAAAAATAAAAAATAAATAAAAAACATAATTATTCAAAAAAAATAACAAAAAAAAAAATTCGAAAATCAAAAATACAATTCAAATTTATTGGCAAACTAACATATTTTTGTGAAAATTTCATGATATATGCTTAGGGCAATCGATTTTTGGGAGAAAAGAGCTCTAATTTTGACCTGCTGATGGTACCAGTTGTTTTTGTGTGGCCGAAGGCCGCCTGCCGCGGAGGGCAGGGCAGTCAGAGCTCCGTAGGCCGGAGGGCATGGGTGCGAAGGCCCCGGAGCGTAGCCTAGCATGCGAAGCATGCTAGGCGAAGCGTAGGGGCCGTAGCACCCGTGCCCGGAGGCCGGAGGAGCTCTGGCGCCCTGCCCGAAGCGGCGGGCGGCCAAGGCCAGCTTAACCAGTTACCCCATTTTTCGTCCGTCTGTCCGCATATATATATATCTGGTACCATCGGCAGGCCAAAAGTGGGTCTCTTTTCTCCAAAATTTGCAATTGACTCGAGTAAAAAGTAAAGGAAATACATTTTATACTAGTGGAATCTGCTTGGACAGTTGCATTTTGTTTTTGGCGCGCAGTTCAGTGTCTCTTTCCATGCGCGCCCAAAAACAAAATGCAGATGACGCAGCCGATTCCACTAGTATAAAATGTATTTCCTTTACTTTTTACTCGAGTCAATTGCAAATTTTGGAGAAAAGAGACCCACTTTTGGCCTGCCGATGGTACCAGATATTTCTTCCACTTTTAATATAGTATAAAATTTATAAATACAAATTTTATAATGTTGGTTACATATTTAACTAATATTTTATTGGATAAATTTGAGAAATTTTCTTAGATTATGTTTAGGAGAATCGATTTTTGGGAAAATAGAGCTTTACATTAGGCCTTCCGATGATACCAGTTGTTTTCTCAACTTTAAACAGACAAAAATAAAAAAGAACGCTTGAGAAGGATTCGAACCTGCCAGGTTCATTCATCTGATCAATCGCGTACACCACTACACCACTGGGGCATATGCCACCTTAGCCCAACTTCAGATTTATCAATAAATGACTACATGATGAAGCCCAGTGACCGGGGGCAGGGGGCGGGGGGAAGAAATGAATACCTACTATCGTCCATTGAATAGATGCGGAGAAGAAGAAGGAGGAGGAGGAGGAGGAGTAGGAGTTCGGACAAATGGTTTTTTACAAAATTTACTACAATTCTGCAACTTTTCAGCGATTTCTCGTGAGTTTTGGTCAATTTGATGATGCTGATTCCAATGCAAAAAGAATTAGAAAGATTGAAGCTCCCTGTGACGAGCTAGAGCCTTATCAAAATAAAGATCTAGCAATAACCCTCAAAACATACACCTGGGTCGAAAAGAGGGGCTGGGCGCTGACGGTTCGCTTTGCTCCCTCGCGCCAGCCCAATATATATATATCTTATATAATACGGGTGATGCCATTTTTGGGATGGCCTCGGTGCAAAATGGTTTCAAAGTGTATCATGGCATATGATAGCATTTTGGATAGATCTTAGCGAGTTTGACAAAATATATTTTCTGGTCCTCGCGGTTTTTCCTTAATAATGAATTATGACTGAAAACGTGCCGATTTTTGTCATTTTTTGGTCATTTTCAACTTTATTTTGCTCCAGCTCAGTCAATTTTCAACATTTCTGGGCGAATTTTTTTTTACATTCAAGAGAAAACAATTCTCTTTCAGATTACCTGTTTACCTTCTCAACTTTTTGAAATTATTTTAATAAAAAATCTGTTAGAGTGAAGTCAATTTTTTCGATTTTGGCCCTACTCAGTGAGCTGATGTTGCAAAAAATTCATTAGTACGGATATGCAGATAGCAAATCCCAAGGGTCACTTTAACTGTATGCGATGCCCACAGTTATTGATCCTTTTAATTAGACTTTATTATCAGTTGAGCTTCCAAAACTGGCGGCACTTGAAATGCTGATATTAGCTGAGCTGTAGAATTAAAGTCTTATCAGCAATAAATCTTGATGCCTGCGATCATAGGACCCCAGACAATGGAATGAATATTTTAATTTATAAAGAAATAAAAAGAAACTAAAGAATTCATCTGCTGTGAAAGAATAAAGTGTGGCCGCGCGAAGCGCGGCCACTGACCCATATTACTAGTATATATATATGTCTGTGCCGGGCCTGGCCTCCGCGGTTTTTCAACCAAATTGGCTGATTTTTTACATGAAAGTCCGCCTGGGTGGTATCTCCAGGCCATTTTTTGGGCTTGACGTAATTTTTCGATTTTCGCCCAAAACTCAATTTTTTGATGTTTCAAACCACTAAAAATCGTAAATCACTGGTTTTTCCATGAAAGTGGCTGAAATTTTGCATGAGAGTCCGCCTTGGTGATGCCTTGGCACCATTATTAGGGCTTTGCGAAATTTTTTAATTTTTACCCAAAACTCAATTTTTTGATGTTTCAAAATACGAAAAATCGTAAATCACTGGTTTTTTAATGAATTTTGTTGAATTTTGGCAGGTACGTTCGTCTAAGTAATATCTTGAAGCTGGCCAGACGAAACTTTGAAATATTTATTATTTATTGATTTATAGTCAAAAACCCAAAATCTTGATGTTTCAAAAATTTGAACATTCATAAGTCCATGGTTTTTCAATGAAATTAGCTGATTTTTGGTATGTACGTCCGTGAAAGTAATATCTTAAAGCTGGCAAAATGAATTTTCGAAATAATTAGTATTTCTTGATTTAAGAAGAAGCCAAAATCTTGATGTTTCAAAAATCGAAACATGTATAATTCACTGAAATCTGTTGAATTTTGGCATGCATTTTCATCTAGGTGGTGTCTTGAGGTGAGGCCGCGCATCTTGGCAACCGCCGAGAATACCTTGTTTCAACTTAAAGTTTCCAAAATAAAAATGATTGCCTAAGAAGGGTTCGAACCTCCCAGTTTCACCCAGCTGTTCATCGCATAGACCACTACACCACGGATGCATTTGCATACTTGCTTATCTGAAGACTTATGAATAAAAGTCAATACATGAGGCCCAAGGACCCGGGGGGAGGGTTGTGAGGGAAGAAATGAATACCTACTATCATCCATTGAATAGATGCGGAGCAGAAGGAGAAGAAGGAGAAGAAGAAGGAGGAGTTCGGACAAATGGTTTTTTGCATTTTTCCCTTAAAATAAAACGTAATGGCGTTGAGGCCGAGGACGATGGGCGCCACGAGGTGCGTGGTGGGGACGACGTAACCGGTGACGCGGAGGTTGCCGAAGTCAACGCCGAATTGGGGGTGGGCGGCCCCTCCGCGTGCCCCGGGGGGCCCCGCACTCCCCGCGAGGCTGTGCAATCGGCCTTATCGGCCTCTGAACCTTGCAGGAGCGGAGCGTTGCGGGCCACGTCGAAGGTGAAGTAGGTGTTGTGGGCCGTGTGGTTGAGGAGAGCGAAGGTGTCCTCCTGCCCGTCGATGAAGACGGGAAGGGAGGGCATCGGCACCAACTGGCCCAATTCCTCCACCAAAACTGCCCCTTGGCGCTGGGCCTCCTCTACGTGCTCCCTGGGAGTGTCAGGTTCAACCAGGAGGGCGGTGCGCATGGGCGGCGGTGGCGGAGGCGGCGGTAGGGGCAGGGGAAGCAGGGAAGAGTGCTTGGTCCGCTTGGGGGCAGGGGCCCCGAGGACCGAGGGGATCGGACCTAGAGAGTAGCAGGGGTCGGAGACGGCTGGGCGGCTTGAGGTGGAGTCGGGGGCCTGGACGGTGCTGGGCTGATTGCTTCGCGAGCTGGGCCCCGGCTGATCTGCATCCATGTCGAAGCCTTCATCCAGTTCTCCTGGAGGGGAGAGGGCAGGGGGATGAGAGGTTCGAAAGGGGGGGAGGAATTGAAGATGGATGACCGATCCGCATGAGGTAGGCGTGACGAAGCCGTGGTCGAAGTCGACGATGTGGGGGCCCAGCTTCTTCTGGAAGTCCAGGCCGAGCAGGCCGTGACCGGTGAGGTTGATGATGGGCTCGGCGAAGACGGCGATGCGCAGGGACATCTGGTAGTCGCCGCCGCCGAAGGAAAGGCTTACCATGGGCCAGCAGAGCAACTTACGCCAGCCGCCCATTGTCCGGATCGTGTCTTTGCCGGGCTCCGGCTCTTTCACGTCCCAAACCTGGTCTGGGTCCAGGGACTGGTAGAAGCTCCTTTCGATGGCCGTGCAGGTGCTGCCGTTGTCCCAGATGAGGCAGGCGTCCTCACCGCTCATCTGCAGCAGTGCATGGGCCAGGGGCTGGGCGGGTTGACCTGGGACAGGGACGTCGGTGACGCAGGCTGAATGCTGGGCCGAAGTTGATGGCTGGGCCGTGTCCGCCGGAGCGGCGTTGGTGCTGCTGCTCCTGGAGGCGGCGGAGGCGGAGCGGGTTTTGCAGGGCTCCGGGGGCACCAGGTTGGCCAGCCTTGAAGGCAGGGACGGTGTAAGGGAGGCCTGTGAGGCTAGGAGAACAGACACCTCCCTACAAACCTTCGATCGGTCCTCCTTGTGCTTGGTTCTCTTGGCCACGTACTCGCACGAAGGCAGATGGTGGGCGTGGGGCGTGCCGCCGTGGCTGCAGAAAGGCGGGGTCCGGCTGATCCCTTGGCCCGCCTGGCCGATCCTTTTGGACCTCGTCTTCTTTCCCTTACCAAAGGCGCAGTCGGGGTCCTGGCAGAGATGCGGGTCTCCGCCCTGAGTGCAGCGGGGCGGAGGCGTGCTCTGGGTCTCGTCCCCGCTGGGAGGGCGCCGCAGCTGTGCGGGGCCGTGCTTGGGGGCCAGGGGAACGAGGCCTTCCGCGTCCTTGCCCTTCTGGGAGGGCTGGGCCTCGGACTTGGGCGAGGAGAGCATGGGCCAGGGTGTAACCGAGGTGGCGGATGGAGGGGCAGGGAGAGCGAGGGAGCGGGCGCGGGTGGTGGGGGAGACGGGCAGATTGTCTGGAAGTGGACGTGGGATGCCGGGCAGAGTGATCTCCTCCGCAGCCCTCCAGGCTCCTTCTGCAGTGCGAGTGAAGAGGGAGGCCGTGCAGACCGGGGCCGGGGGGCCGTAGCGGCGGGCTTCGGAGGCGAGGACGAGGCGATGGTAGGCCTCCTGGCCGGGGCGCTGCACCGCCTGCATCTCCAAGCTGGGGTAGGAGAGGAGCACGGGCGGCCTGGTGTGGGGGAGCAGAGGTTCACAGTATTTGGGGAAGAACCTGAGGTAGGGAAGCTTGCAGTAGCCTTCGATGCCGATGACGAAGGGGGCGGTGAGGGCGTAGTCGGGGACCACGTAGAAGTCGAGGAAGACGGGCTCCATGCGACGGAAGTTCACCTCCAGCGTGATCATGCCCAGCACTGGACAGCCCAGCACTTCGCTCAGATCTTCGTAGTCTATCGAAGGTTCCGCCTGCAATCCCCCTGGCAAACGGGAGTGGCCTACTTGGAGGGTGCAGTAGGAGTATGAGGAGGCGAGGTTGAAGATGCAGAAGGAGTCGGGGGTGTCGGGGGTGCCGAGCTCCAAGGCGGGAATGGAGCAGGCGGTGCCGATGTTCTCGACGCGCGTGCCGTTGGCGCAGCGGTAGACGTAGGTGGGCACCATGTCCAGCGGCGTGGTCGGGTAGGGCTCCGGATCGCAGTCCTCCAGCTTTATCAGAGTCTCGTAGGCTGCCAGCAGCTCCTT
>JASANA010007619.1:0-11334 GCA_030248095.1 Ptycholaimellus sp. GST1_10 | reverse complement strand
GCTAGGCGGCCAGTTGGTTGCTGGAGGCAACGCTGGGGAGCACCGCCTCCGTCTCGAACCTGGCAAACCATTTCAGTTCCCGCCTCTTCAGCTGCATAGGAGGGGGTGAAAAAAGGAGCTGTGTAGAAAGAGGTGCTGGCGCGAAACTCTACAGGAAAGGAGAGCAGTCTGGCGCAAGAAAAGGTGACTGGAAAGGGAAAGCACGGCACTGCTCGTGTACTGCTCTGTCAGGCGCAGGCCTTCACTAGACGGAAGGAGAAAGTAGGGCTAGGCCCCGTTGGCTAGAGATCAGCCCGCAACTGAGGAGCTTGGCTGGACTAGACGCTGCGGAAAGGAAAAGGGCGCGGTGAAAAGCGAACCTGAGGATGCACGGGTCAGGCGGCAAAAGGCCGTCAGTCCGCCTTGCCGCAGCTTCAAGCCATCAAAGCCCATTAGCCTTCACTCACTTACTACAGTCGCTCAGTAGCTGGAGAGCGAGGAGTGGCGGTTTGGAGGTGAGTGATAGGGACACAGGGGGGAAGAGGAGGCTGAGGAGAGCTGTAGATGAGCTACCTGGCCTCGGATTTGAGTTTGACGAACTCCTTGGCGACCTCGTCGGCGGTCCGTTGGGAGAGGATGCGGAGGAGGATGAGCCCCGTCTCGTCGAAGCCCAGTCGCTTGCCCAGCTGCACCCACAGGGACAGGGAGCCCGCCTCCACCACCGACCGCATTTGCAGGACACCCACCTACTCTCTCTGCTCTTTGAGGGCGGCAGGGTGGAGGAGGGGAGAAGTAACCCCGATGAGTTTATCCTCTCGCATCATGCAGTAGTCCTTGACCTGGAAGATGAGCTCGTAGTGCTCGGGGTCGTCCTCGTTGCCCATTTGGAAGTGGCAGGACTCGTTGAACTTGGGGGCCCAGTTGTTGTTCTTGGTCTTGGTGGCGAACTTCCGCTTCTTATCCGCCAGGTGGGGGCCCACCAAGTGGACCTCCACGAAGGGCTTGAACACCGACGTCGTCTGCCAGCGCAGGTCATTGGCCGCAATTATCTTCACCGTCACCTTGTGCTCCCCTGTCCCCGGATGCGTGAACAGGTCCACCTATAGCGCCATATGAGTTTTGCGAAAGGGACCACAAGAGGGTTGGACAGAGAGGGCGATTGTACCTGGACAGAGATTTCGCCGACAGGCTCCTCCTGGCTGGGTACGTCCTGGAACTTCTGGGAGTTGATGAAGGTCTTGATGAGCTGGTCCGTGGTCTGGGTGTAGAGGCTGAGGGCGTACTTGAGGGACTGCAGCTCCGGGGACTTCTCCAGGAACGTCTTCTTCAGCCCCTGCCCGCCCGCGTGGAAGTAGCTCTTCACCTACACCACCAACAGCCCTGTGAGTCAGGAAAGGGGATTGAAGGTGGGCAGGGAACGGTGTCGAGGGCAGCATCGAGGACGGTGCACTGCTTGGGGGTGAGGGAGCGCTCCGTGTCCCTGGCCTGCTCCATCATGCTCTTCACATTCGAGGTCAAGGCGCCCACGTCCTTCACATTCCCCGCCATCTTCGTCAGGTCCGTGATCCCAGCCTTCGGCAGCTGCTTCAGGATCTGCAATAAAATTATTTATTGTCCGTCCTGCATCCTCCAGAGCCCTTTTCTCTCCTTCATCGTCTTGTGTACCCTCCCCTCACCGAACGTAGGGCCCTAACTTAGAAAGTCTTACCTGGGTACCGTCGCTTATGACCCCTGTTAGAATCTGCACAGAAATTAACTCCTGCTCCTCTTTCGCTTTTGGCTATAATCAAAATTAACAAGATTTGCATAGTCATCTGATTAGATTTATCATTTATTCTTTTCCTTGAAATTGGAGTAGAGGGAGGCTGAAAGAAGGAACGTTTTTGTCGGCGAGTGGGGGGAGGACGACGAGTTTCTCCATGGAGGTCATGGTGATGCGCCAGAGCTCCTTGAGCAGCTTCTTGAGCACCGTCTTCTCGCAGCAGTTGGCGTAGTTGCTCAGCGACACGTCCAACAGGTCCATCAACGGCTCCAGGATCGCGTCCGCCTCGCCTGTCAATCGCCTCCACCTTTTCACATTTTCCTCTCCAGCCCCTGGGGGCTCCTGTGGGCCAGTTTGGAGGCCAGCTCCTTGGACTCAGACTCTGACTCCATGTGCGCCACGGCTACTGGACCCTGTGCGGTGCGCGGCATCAACTCTCCACACCCCACTACAGCCTGGCCTTCCACCAACGCACCGCACCAGAGCCCAGCCTTAGCCGGGACACATAGAGACAGAGAGGGTCTTAGGGGCGGGGCCTCTGGACTGGGCGGCAGGACACCCCTAGGTAGGGGGTGGGGGCAGTTGAAGCCTGCAGCTATCCTGGCTCTAGATGTCTCTCTGCTGCCCCGGAAGCCTGCTAGTGAGAGGGGATAGGCGGAGGCGCTAAACTGCACTCAAGTAGAGAGAGAGGCAGAGTCTAGGTAGGCAGGGCCTAAGAAGAAACAGCTTTGGCCACACACCGCTGAACCTAGGGCCACCACTGAAAGGAGGAGAATAGGCGGAATTGAGCCATGCGACTAGACTGGCCGTGAGTGCCCCTAGAGACTGTCTAGGCCAACTGAGTACGACTGTGCCAGCACCATGGAAAGCGCTCACCACTTCGCCACCACTAACTGGGACCCAACGAAGGAGGCTGGATGGAACCAGGGCGCACAAACTCACACGGCGGGATTGGCCGGGCTAAACAGAAGCCTATGGCGGCAACCCAGGGAGGGGAGGCCACTCCCGCTGGAACACCACCGCTGCTAAATGCAAGGCCACCCCACCACGAACTGGCGCTGCACAAAAGCTACGCCCAACTCAGCTCTCTGCCTGCCTGCTCCGATCTGCCTCCTCAGTCTCGTCGAGTCCTTCTCTCCCTCCGACGGGGGGCAGGCAGGGGCCAAAGCAAGCGACCAGGGGCCGGCTAGTATGGCTGTGTCTCTGTTTGTAGTATGGGTGCTCATGGGGCCGTCTCTGGGCTGCGGGTGCTCTGCTGGTGTAGGAGGATGATCTCTGGAGGGCTGTTCAGAGGTGAAGGCTTGGTGGTTGCTGGGGTTGCTGGGTTTGCTGGGGATGCTTGAAGGGGGTGAGAAGGGGGGCCCTGTAAAAGGAGGCGTAAACTAAAGGGTGGAGTATAGGAGACTGGGCCGCTCTCTAGACACAGGGGGCCAAACAGGGCCAAGAAAGGGGGCGCCAACGTTACCTTGGATCTCATCCGGCCACACCGGCTCCTCATCCTCATTCACTGACAATCACAATCCACCTCTTTGCTTTCCGCCGCCAACTCCAACTCCTCCTACATCACCAATCACCAGAAGGCTATCCAAGGCTTTTGCTGTCGCTTTGGCAAGGCCAAAGCCAGCGGACCTGGGCACTGGACGCAAATGGTTAGTAGGCCAATGGATTAGATAGGCTGGGCGACGTGTCTCTCTCTGGGCGCGAAGACTTGAGGAAGTAGATGGATCACAGAGAGGAAAGGCAAAAGGACTCACTGGTGACGTTGGCCTTGGGCACCTGGGGCCCTTTCACCTTCTGCAACTGGCTGGCCAGCATCTGCATGCTCTTCTGGATGTTCGGCTCCAGGCTGCAGTGTGGGTGAGGTCGTAGGTTTTTGGGTGGAGGGGAGGTGAGGGAGGGTAAAACCTGGCAGCGAATACGGCGGCGAGCTTCTCGAGGACGGTGTTGAGCTTGTTCTGGAGCTCTTTGAGGATGTTCTGAGCGGCCGGGTCCAGCTCCTCCCCGCCCATGCTCCCGTACATCTTCTCCAGCTGCACGCGCAGCTGCTGGATGTTATTCATCAGGATGCACGCCTGGAAGAAGTGTGGAGGTCAGCCTTGTTCCTAGAAGGAGTGATTGATAACCAGCTTCTCCCTGTCCGCGTACTTGTTGAAGTCCCTTTGGACCATGTCCGCGTAGGCGAGCAGGACTTTATTCACGGTCTGAAAGGGTGGTTGGCCGTGCAGTGGAGGAAAGAAGGAAAGGTAGAAGAAACCTTGGCGAATCGGCGCATCATGTCGGCATAGACTTCGGGGTTGGGGCAGTCCATCTTGCAGATGATGTCGAGGCCCTGGTTGAGCTGGGTGAAGACGTCGACGACGGAGTTGCTGAATTGGACGTGGTCGGAGCTTTGGGGGAAGTTGTCCTTCCGGTCCCGGTCGTAGGCCCCGCGCAGGAAGTCCATGGATACCTCGTCGTTCTCCGCCAGCCATTGCATCACGAACGGTATGAACCACCTGTCCACAACCCTCACCTCATTCAAGGAAGGGGACATCATTAGGAGATGACACACAAAACATTTGTGCTAATATGAATGCATCAACCTTGCTTTTTGCTTCGCGCTAGCCGTTTGTTTTAAAATTTAAAAAAATAAAATAAATTATAACAAAAATAACAAAGAACATATATTTTTTATTTTTTTCAGTTACAGAATTAGTTTTAGTTTCAACTACAGTTCAACTAAAAAATAAAGAATTTTTTTTCACATATTTTACATTAATTTTCTAAGATTTTATGAGGATAAAACTACATACTGACGATGTGAATAGGGAATAGGAAATAGGAAATACGCGGGAAATTCGGGTATGGAGTCCTTGAAGGCGGGCAGGTCCTGGACGTAGGTCTTGTAGAACCACTTGACCTTGAAGTAGAGGTTCATGTAGTCGGAGCTCTTGCAGAGCTTCAGCTCCGCGTGTTCCTCCAAGGCGAACTGCAGGTCCGTCCGGTACAGACTCCACATCGTCTCCGCAGACAGCTGGCCCACGTTCAACTCCGCCGGGAACTGGTTCAGCACCTTACAATCTCTTATCCTAAACTCACACAAGAACAGCTAGAGCAAAAGGCGGACCTCCTTGTAGGTATTCTTGTCCTCCTCGATGACGCTGATCATCAGTGCGATCATCTGCTGCCAGAAGTCCAGGCTGTCGTTGGAGGGGCCGCCTATTGGACGAGGGAAGGATGCGTGCTGAGCATAGGAGGAGAGAAGAAAGGGTGGAAAGAGAGGAAGAAGGTAAAAAGGCACCGGAGCCTTCGGGCGGGGTGGCCCCGCCGAACTCGCGCGCGTAGAGCTCGGGACAGTTCTCGAAGAGGAACTGGTAGGTGGACTGCATGCAGGCCTTCGCGCACTCCCGCACCACGTTGGAGGCACGCGGCGGCGACGTCAGCTCCAGCACCTGTCAATAGCCACCTGTCCTCATGGACCTAGGATATCGCTTTCTTTTTTCTATCAGACGACAAAAAGTCTCGCCTTTCTTTCTTTCTAACGAGTTCACTTGGCCCAGTACACTTGACCGGATCAGCGTATCGCCAACTGATGGGATCTGGGACTTGGGGGATGCCGCAAAAAAATTGAGTGCAAATAGGAAGGCTAATAGGATGGCAGGGGAGTTGGGCAAAGCTTGGATCAGAAGGCAAAAATCAGGAGCAGAATTTAGGAGGGATGGTGTGATTTTAGCAGAAGCTGAAAAAGACGGAAGGGGAAAGCCGAGGCTATGCTGGCTAATTAGCTGCAGGCAAGCCTTGCAAGGATTCTCTCTGCGCAACTCCTCTGCCGTCCTTTCTCAGTGCCAGCCTTTTATCAGCCATCTCCTTTATGCCTGCTGGCGTAAGCGAGAAGTAGGCTCCTCCTGGCCAGAGAATAGCTGCACGAATAAGAGGAAAGGAAATGGAGGCCTATGACGCTAGCAGGGGTGCGTGAGAGGGGGGAGAGAAAGGGCGAAAGGGCGGAAGAACCTTCATGCGGAAGAAGGTGATGGAGGTGAGGAGGTCCACGGTGGACTTCAGATCCCGCAGTTTCGCAGGCTGGCTGGCCGGGAAGTTGTTGCGGAAGGCGGACAGGTCGATGCTGGAACCACAGGCTCTGAGAATGAAAGGAAAATTGGATTATGAATGGGCGCACCGTAGGCTGTTGTGGAGTTGGTCGAGGAGTTTGACGAATCGCTCCCGGCCGAAGTTGGAGGCGGCGAAGCGGGCGGAGGCGGAGACGTTGGAGGAGGCGGTGGTGGTGTGGGCGTAGTAGGCGTTGATGTTGGCCAGCAACGTGGACATCGCCGCCGGCACCCCGCTGCACATGTACTGCAACACTCTCCCCTCTCACCCTCTACAAGCCTCATCCTCTTTCACCCTCCCACATAACCCTTTTTCCTTCTAGTGAATTATGTTTTCAACTGCTTTCATTTGTCTTAATTATTTTTATGTGCTTGCTGCAGCCATTTATGGCGTTTCTCAAGAAGAGGGGGGGGGGGGGGGGGGGGTTGGGGGGTGGGGGTTGTTGGTTGTGTTGTTGTGGGTGGGGTTGGGTTTTTTTGTTGTTGGTGGTGTGTTGTTTTTGTGGTTTTTTTCTTTTGTGTGTGGGGGTTGGCCCCAATTAACCATAAGCCACCCGTTGAAGTGGTAGAGGGAACCTTGGTGCAGAGACAGGCGAAGTGGGTGGTGGCCTGGTAGATGCCTTCGATGCCGTAGCGCATGGCGAACTCGTCCACCACCTCCTGTGCCGGCTCTTCGAAGTAGACCTGGAAGGAAGAGATTGATGAGAGCAGTGCAGTTTTGGAGGCTAGCGGTGCATGGCTTGCGTAACGTCCCTTCGCCTAGTAGAGAGAGTGAAGTCAAATTGTGTGAGATGAGAGAGAGAAGTTGTAAAAAGACGCCCTGGCCCCATGTATGCACCGGTATCCAGTATAGTGGAGAGAGAGATTGCAAGTGCGCCTGCCACCCTTTGCACCTCTTGCATAGACTTTTGCTGAGAGAAGGAGACATGGAATTGCAAAGAAATGGGGCCCTAACAGCACCCTCAGCCGTCCATCTTTTGCCGATCTGAAAATGGCTCGTCGCCAATACTTTCCTGATCTCTCTCCTGCTTCCCTTTTAGGCCTGAAATAAGTTGGTAGATAGTTTGCAGGCATACCTTCCAGGAGTCTTCGCCCTTGGCGTTGGGCAGCTTGATGTTGCCCGAGTCCTTCTCGCAGAAGAAGGCGAAGGTCCGCTCGTGCAGGGCCGTGTACTGCACGTGTGTGGAGGCCATCTGCAACAAAGCTTAGGCTTCTTTTCAGCTTCATCCTCTTACTCTTTTGGGGGGTTAAGGGATAAAGAATGCCTAGGGGAAGAGATGCTCTAGAGGAGGCGGTATTGAGCCGTTCCAAGCGGCAGCCAATGAGACCCATTCACCGACTGACTCAGGAGCCACTCGCCTAAACAGTCATCAAGGCCCGGGCCATGCGAAGCTCATATCCGCAGGCCGGTCAGCTGCTGGCCTAAGTCCTCCTGGAGGAAATGAAGCCTTTCACGAGACGCTGGACTGTGAAATGTCTAGGGAAAAGTCGTTCACCAAGACAGAGAACGGCTAGGTAAAACTCATCCGTTTCTAATTCAAAAACAGGCTTCTAAAAATGTCGAGACGATAGGATGGTGGGGAAAACGAAAAGCGTGGATAAAGAATGGATATTGTGCGCCGGCAATGGAGCAGGCGCTGGTAAATGGATGCCCAGGCATGCTGGGACTGACTGTCTAGCTTTGCCTGGGGCTCTTTGCTGTTCTGGATTACCTCTTTCCACTGAAACAGGCGGGACAACATAAGGGCAACGGCTGGGAACTGACGGGGGATCAGGGTACGAGGAGGGGAAAATTGGTCAGAGCACAAAAAGGAGACCTTCTCCTCGCCCTTGATCTCCACGTTGATCTGAAGACGAATGGCTCCGCTGACGGCAGACTTGTCCGTTCGCTTCTCTGTAGCATGTGCTCAGTTGTAGGAGGGTAGAGAGGATTAGAAGGTCATGGTCCTCACCGAGGTTGTACCAGACGTCCATCTCTCCGGAGAGGGTGCGCACTTCGATGATGGTCTGGCCGAGAAAATCGTCGCTCTCCGGCGTGAACTTCCGCCGCACCTTGCTCTTCAGGTCGTTGTCCTCGTCCCACACTCGCACCTGACAGCATTGCCTCCTCAACCATTCCTCAAGGCTCTGGCGCAGTGTGAGTCTACTTTGATGCGATCGGTGGAGTTGTGGCACTCGAAGAGGAACTTCTCGTTCCACTCCGGGTTCAGCTCCTGCTGGATGGTGCGCGTCCGCTTGCGGTTCTTGCCCACCTGCACCGTCACGTAGGGGTCCGACTTCCCCGACTTGTCCTCAAATATCCATTCTTCCAGCCCCAATCTCTCTTCGCTTGAGGGTTGAACCTTGGCAATGAGGCCTTGGGCGCAGACGACGGTGATGGTGATTTTGGCCGACCACTTGGAAGTGCCCTCCAGAATCTGCTGCTTCACCATTTTGATCTGCAACAGCTTGGCCTTGATGAGCCTATTGGATGGGAGGGATTGAAGAAGGAACGGTGTTGTGATGGCTGCCTTTGTCGAGGTGGAATATTTCCTGGATGAGGTCGAAGATCTCGGGCTTGTTGCGCTCCTGGATCTTCATGCGGTCCTTCATCACCCCGATCAGGTTCGCCGCCCTGTCCTCCGCACCATGCTTCGAGCTCTTCTCCGCTGCCCCTGCAAATGCTTCTCCTCTCTTTTCTCATTTACAGCTCCTAGCAAAAGACACAGAATTTGTGGCGCAGGGACGGGCGGATGGGAAAAAAACCAAAGCTGTCTAGGACTATAGGAATACTGAGATAGGGGTGGTAGGCTTGTGCAAAGAAAGGCAGGCCTAGGAGGCGGACTGAGTACAAAAGAGAGGCTCTAGAACGGAAGGCGGTAAGAGCCAAAGGAGGTCACTGCTAGGCGCCACCACTGGTCAAAGAGACTGGCAAGATCTAGAGGACGCCGAGGAATATAGGACGATGATAATGGATGGATGAACGGGCTTCTAAGGGCCACCGGACCAACTCAAGTCTGGCCTATACATAAGAGCACGGGCAGACAGAAGGTGCACTGGGCAGGCCGCCTTGCACTCTGCTTCCTCTCGAGTTGGGAAGGAAAGCAAAAACGTTGCGCTAAGGACGGGAGCGAAAAAAGGCAGGGACCACTACGAAACAGGCACTGGAGGCGCTAGGAATGTGTGTCGGGATTGGGAGTGGCGGAATTGAGGGAGTGTGTGGCTAAGGGGAGGCCCTTACCCTTCTTCTCTTTCTTCTCCTCCTTCTCATCCTCCTTCTTCAGGACTTCAAAGCAACTTCCACTGCCTTGCTTTGGAAGAGGCAAGAGATGGGGTGAATGGATAGATGAATGGTGGTTATTATTGGGCGGGAAAGAAAGTGGGTCCATGAGAGAGAGAGCAGAGGAAGGGCGGGTACGTTGGAGGCAGTCGGCGGATAGGAGGTCCTTGCACTTCTCGTGGCACTTGACGCCGCACTCGGTGCAGCGGAGACCCTGCAATCGTGGCTGTCTTGTGTGGTGGGGGCGGGGTTGGAAGGAGGGGCTTTGGAGATGTCCGATGACCGAATCATGCAGCGGAAAAAAGGAATGGACGGGGAGGAATGGGCGGTTGGAGCGAGCCTGCAGGGACGCTGACAACCCGTCTGGCGAACGAGAGCCAAAAACGAGAGCCTTCACCAGGTAGCAGCTTAAGCTGGGGGTTCATTGGCGGGGGAGGGGGCGCAGGGCAGGAGGAGGAGCTTTGAGGACGGTGGAGGGAGGCAGCCCAGCGCACCCATGCACGGTGGTGGGGGCGGGGGGAGAGGTGGAGAGAGAGAGGCAGCGAAGAAGAGGAGGGGAGGTTTGTGTGGGGAGGTTTGCGATAAGGACGACACGAAAGAGATGGGGGAATGGATTGGCTTTGGAGAGAGAGAGAGATGGCAGAATGGCCGACGGCTCCTCGAAGATTCGGGAAGAGGAGGAGGATGGATGGCAAAAAGAGCAAAATTTGAGAGATTGTGTAGGGGCATTACTCGCAGCGACGCTGTCGACACCTACAGACACACCTCTTCCCTCACACTGCTGCAAGGTGAGTTGGACAGAGCTGGCAAGGGGAGCATATATCTATTCTATCACTTTTCCTTCCGCTTCCGCATCTGCAAAGCTGGAAAGCCTTGAAGCTCGGGCTACCTGTCGAGCCAGGCCCCAGAGGAGGCCTTCGCACTCGTGGCAGAAGGTGGGCGAGGTGGCCGTCCACATGGTGAAGTTGTGCGGCGTCGTGCAGGAGATGGGGTACAGCAGGGCCTGCAGCGTTTTCCTGTACACGTGCTGGGCCTAGGAAAAGCAGCCTCCATTCCCCTCCAATCCCTGTGGAGAGAGTGTAGAGTACGAGGTCGTCATTGCCGTCGCCCATGGTGGTGGTGGCGGCGGCCGCGAGGACCGTCTGCGCCCTCCGCGTCGCCATCGTCTGCAAACCATCCTCTCATCAGCTGGGGGCCTTGAGGGCCCGCCACTGCACTGCACTCTCCTCCAGGCACTGCTAAACAGGCGGGAGATGGGAACACAAAGCGGGGAAGCGCTCTCTCTATCATCTCTGCTTCACACACGGCAACATTTTCTGGCCGCCCTCTCGATGGGAGGGGGCTCCGTGGCTCGGGCCGGGCCGTAGCTGCTGGGGCTGGAAGAGCTAGGCTATATGCTGAGAAGAAGGTGGGTGCAGGGCAGCCTGGAAGCTAGTGCGGCTGGGAATCAGAAGCTGGCGGCAGTCTTCGCTGGCTTCCGTTGAAGAGCTCCTCTGGTGGAGTTGAGGGGTTTTGGAGGGGGCGATGCATGCTACTGGGCTACTACTGCACAGGACGGAGCTAGAGCAAAACACGAGACACCAGTCGGGCATAATGGGGGCAAGTGGAGGTGCTGGGGAGATGAGCGGAATGAAGCGGAGCGAGTTTACAGACTGTGTGTGGGTGGCATTGCAAGAGTGGATTGATGGGCACAAGTTGGCACCTGCATGACCTGCAAAGCCTGCCTCCCGTTAGTCTGCTCTCTCCGCCGCCAGCCCATTCATTGCTGGCTGGCTGCGGCGGTGGGAGAAGGAATGGGCAGGGCAGGAGCAGGTGAGGGAGGGAGAGAGGAGGTGAGCACAGATGCTGTGCAGTTGGCCGCCACTCAGGGCATTGGCGCTAGTGTGAGTCAGTCCACTGTCAATGTATATAGGGAGAAATGGAGGCACGGTAAGATTTCGGACTCAGTTGACAATTATTTGCTGGTGGACATGGTGTAAATTGCTACTGGAACAGGCGATCGATGGATTGGTTAAGCAACGATAGAGGGCGGGGCGTGTGTGGGTATAAAAGGGAGCATGAGAAAAAAGGCTAACGAGTTCGGAGACGAGGGGTATGGACTTCTGGGGCTTGACGAAGCGCATGTCGGCGTTGGTGGAGATGTTCTGGTAGAAGGCACTCGTCCCACCCCGCCCCCCAACTGCTTCATCCAGCACCGTCGTCTCAAATCAGCTTCATTCTCCCTCATCCACTTTCCCTCCTCCTCATAA
>JASANA010007618.1:0-10037 GCA_030248095.1 Ptycholaimellus sp. GST1_10 | reverse complement strand
TGCCATTTCCCTCAACAGAAAGTCTGGGAAGATTGAGCAACCAGGAAGGCGGGGCCTACTGAACTTCAGCCCTCCATGTGCTGTGGCTGCCAGGCGTCCCTGGCAGAGATGAAAGAGGGGCTGATCTGGAAGCTGGTAGGGAAGGACTTCTTGCAGAGGTCTTGAGTCAAAAAAAGGACTGGTTCAGGCTTCAACTCTCGCTAAGACTGATTTATCGTGGTCCACCCGAGTAGGTGTTCCCGTTTCCCCTGATGAGGCAGGGGAAAACGGGTTTTGACTAAGCCTAAGAGGGGAAACAGAATCAGTATCCAAGTTGTATTCAATATAAGTAGAAAAAATGCTAGGAAGGAACTCGTCAGTGAGGGGCGGATTCTTACGAGGGGGGACACATCAGTGGTGGGTGGGGGGCAAGCCCTGGGGGGCAACCCCGTTGGGGGGGGGGGATTCTGGGAGTCAGCCCGTTGATCACTGGAGATGAGCTGCATTGCATTGGAGTGCGAGAGAATGAAAAGGGCGAGTGGGCCCCACAGATAATTAGGGCTCCGTATCCTCTTGCATCCATGGTGTCTTCGTAGTCACCAAAGATCTGCGCACGGCCCCCGGACAGAAGGGGAGATGGATTAGGTCACTTCAGCCGTCTTTACCATTTTTGAACTGCCGCCCAGGACTTGGCCTGGGGGCAGTACTAAGGATTCACCCCAAAAAGGGGTGTGAGTCTATATATATATGTCAGCAAAGATTCCTCGGTGGTTTCTCAACCAATTTGGCTCATTTTTTCAGGAAATACCCAGCATGATGGCCGCTCAAACATATGTTTTCGGACCTTGGCAAAAATTAGTGGAACTGTGACAATTGCGATTTATCCGATTTTCAAGTGCCGATTTCATTGATTTTTACCAAATTTTCCAAATGTTGTGGATTTTTGGACCAGATACAAGCAAATGGGCATCGAATTCGTAATCTGAGCCCCAAATTACCTATATGGTGCCATTTTTGAACTGCCGCCCAGGACTTGGCCTGGGGGCAGTACTAAGGATTCACCCCAAAAAGGGGTGTGAGTCTATATATATATGTCAGCAAAGATTCCTCGGTGGTTTCTCAACCAAATTGGCTCATTTTTTCAGGAAATACCCAGCATGATGGCCGCTCAAACATATGTTTTCGGACCTTGGCAAAAATTAGTGGAACTGTGACAATTGCGATTTATCCGATTTTCAAGTGCCGATTTCATTGATTTTTACCAAATTTTCCAAATGTTGTGGATTTTTGGACCAGATACAAGCAAATGGGCATCGAATTCGTAATCTGAGCCCCAAATTACCTATATGGTGCCATTTTTGAACTGCCGCCCAGGACTTGGCCTGGGGGCAGTACTAAGGATTCACCCCAAAAAGGGGTGTGAGTCTATATATATATATGTCAGCAAAGATTCCTCGGTGGTTTCTCAACCAAATTGGCTCATTTTTTCAGGAAATACCCAGCATGATGGCCGCTCAAACATATGTTTTCGGACCTTGGCAAAAATTAGTGGAACTGTGACAATTGCGATTTATCCGATTTTCAAGTGCCGATTTCATTGATTTTTACCAAATTTTCCAAATGTTGTGGATTTTTGGACCAGATACAAGCAAATGGGCATCGAATTCGTAATCTGAGCCCCAAATTACCTATATGGTGCCATTTTTGAACTGCCGCCCAGGACTTGGCCTGGGGGCAGTACTAAGGATTCACCCCAAAAAAACCCTAAGTCCCAGACCCCGTTTTTTAAGAAACATCATTTCACTGGGTAGTCTTATTGGATCAGATCAAGAGGTGGTCTACGTATGCATGATATATGGATTCAGATTATTACCTACCCATTAGAGAGAGTTTGTTTAGACCAAACTACAAGGGGCGGCAGTTCATCTCATGGGTTCAGCCACTTTGTGCAAATGAACCCCATGTTATACTAGTCAGTGAGGTACCACATCGCCTTCCTCACTACCAGGGTAGTTAGCCTAGAATCAGGGCTCTTCGAACCACTGACACTATTGCTACGCCACAGTGGCTGAAGCGAAGTGGAATGATTGGGACTGGGGGAGTTTCCAGAGAAAACGGGCCCAGGACATGGAAGTACTGTGCTGCTGAGCACCCTGAGAACCACTGCACAAAGGCAACTGTTTAAGGCTAGCGGATTGCAAGCGTGGATGAATATCAGACCACGTGGGGGGGGGGACAAAAGAGTCAATTTACTGCAAGCTTGGAAAAGAGCACCTGGCATTAAGCTAGAATGCCTCGCCACATATTCTTCAAAAGCAAGGAAGAAGCCTTAGCCACGTTGGGCAATGTTACTCAGGATGAGGTCAGGGCAGTGAAAGCAGCGGTGAGGGAGTGGTGGAAGAAGAAGCCACTGGAAGTGGTTGACCATTCAGGCAGAGGTGGACAGTACACGCCTAGCGTCTTTCACCCACAGTTCCAACCCAGGGTCTCTTCTCGGCCCCACACCCATCTTCTTCCTTACCCTCCACCAAAAGACCCATCTTGTACCAGCTCAGGTGCGCTTGCATCTTTTACAAAATTCTGTCCCGATTATTCTGCTTCCGCTGGAAACTGAGGCAGAAGCTGTTTGGGAAAGCCTGCAAAAGTTAGCCACAGAAGGAATAGAGCAGATACAAGCTGTAGTGTTGCCTGCGACCCTACCAAACTTGCCAACATTTCCCGGATCCTGGGAAAAGAACCATCGATTGGCCGTTTTTTTTTGCAAATCAACTGTCCCGACTCCAAGCCATGATGGAACCCACTAGTTTAGATTGGTCGTCATCCATTGATCCCCGTCCAGTACAAGAACAGGGCCAAGTTCGCAGGACAGGATGCGTATCACAGCCCATCCAACCTGGCCCCACTGTAGGTTAAAATCATTCGCTGGCCATCCCCATTCTAGGCTAAAGCTCTATGGAGAAGGGGTGAAATGAGTACAGAAGGAGGATGGATAAAGGCAGTAGTAGGAAAGGTGGACAGTGATGGAAGGTTGCTGCTGAGCAAGGCGGAGTCGGAGCAGCAGACTGGACAATCAGCGCCAGCCTTTACACTCTGCCCACTATATACACTTCCCTACTCTCACACTAATCGCTGAGTGGAAATTCTAATGGCCTTGAGAGTACCAGCCCAGCTTTTGTTGATAGAAAGAGATGCAATAAAGGCAACCCAGATTGTTTGGCATAAGGAGGAGGCAGAATGGCAGACGTGGCAAATCACGTTGCCGCACCTTCCATTTCACTTCTACTGCACTCCTGTCTTCATCTCTGGCGTTCTGAACCCCACCGAAGCTTCAGATACCTCGGGTAGGCAGCCCACATTTATTGTCTCCATTAGAGGTAAGGTTGCAGTGAGTTTTGAAGCTAGGAGGGATAGAAGAGAAAAATTAAAAGGAAAGGCAGTGATAGATGCCAATTTGGTGGCGTTTGAAGCTGAATTAGGGCCGCCGTTAGAAATAGGCCTTGCCATACTCATAATAAGCGAAAATGGCGATTTTGGCTGAAATTCGAAAAACGCAGTTGTCACAGTTCCAGTAATTGGGACACGGCGCTCAAAGCAGGATTTTGACCTGCACCCTAGAGAAGTGTCCATGCAAAATTCTGGCCCTGTATTTATAGACTCAGAGCTTTTTCGGGGTGAATGCATGGACTGCCGCAAGCCAAGCTGAGGGCGGCAGTTCAAAAATTCGTAAGAGGTTTGACCTTGGCTAAGAGGGGATCATGCTTTTGCTCCGCTCGCACGGCCCCAATTTGATCGTTCTTATGTCAAAAATACAACTGTTTAAGTTTAGTGATATTGTAGACAATAATACGTGAGACTAATTCTCTGTTCTGCAAGTTATGTAAAAAACTGCAAAATGTCCCCAGATGTCAACAGCCAACACAACAAAACTTATCCGAATTTCGTCAAAAATGCAATGAAAAGCAGGATTTTATCGCAAAAAAATTCAATGCTTGGCCTCGATCAGGGATCAATATGTTTTCCATGTATTATCGTTATCAATGGCTTTATTCATTTGCACAACTTATCGAGTTGAGGAAATACTTTCAATTTATATAGCAGCTAAACTAATCGTCGCCCATATATGTACATAATATGAAATGTTTCTGCCAATTATATTTCATTTATGTGAACAATTTTTAGGCATAAATTTTGATAACTTTGTAGCTACTCTAGTTTTACGTACCTGAGAAATAAGACACACAAGTATATGGCGCAAAGCGCAACAGGTGATCGCGGAGCGTATTTCCCCTTCCACATTAACCTGTAGCAGATGTTATATTGTTTTCATTGCAAGGGTAAACATTTTCTCACAAAAGGGTAAGTCTCAAAAAGGTGAGGGTAATATTATTGATGATATTGACATGCATGAAAGTGAGTCACTCAAGAGGGTTTGTCTGTGGTTACTCAACCATTTTCAAAAGTAAGCACAAATTGAGAATCGGTATACATTACTTGTGAATCAAAAAACCAAAGTCTTCTGTGCAATTCTCAGCCGTTCAGCTGCTAACAATTATTGATGCTATTGGCATGTGTGAAAGTTTGTCACTCAAGAGGGTAAGTCTGTGGTTTCTTAAACAGTTTCAAAAGTAAGCATATATTTGGACTCGTTATATAGAAATTGAAAAAAACAAGTCTTATGTGCAATTCTCAAGATTACAGGTTCAATATCACAAACACTGTATATTGCATTTTTCAACCTTTCTATCCAAAAAGTAATGTTTCTAATAGTCGGGGACCACTTCCTACCAGCAATATCTTCCTAAAACATTATTACCTTTGTAGGAATCTGGTGTGCGGTTACAGAGGCAAGGGGGAAGGATTTATCTGGGAGGAGAGCAAGAGAAGAGACTGATCTCAGGGCAAGGAGCAGGGCGCTTGAGCTGCCTTGTTATGACTAGACTCCAGGTTTTAGTCTTGCGCCCTACACCTCCCCTAAGAACTTACATAGCAGGCATGGAAGTTCTATCACCCTAAAGAAACCCTAAAGGCGCATATGCAGAAACTGATCATGGGACAGTATCACTTTGGGGGCATACAATGACACAGGGCAACAACAAAGGGGGTACAGCTGAAGGGGCCAAGGGGGGAGTAAGAAGGGGTAGCACAAAGGAGCCAGCGGGGATGCAGACGATGGTGTATCGGCTGGACATCTGCCTGTCCTGGTCCTCCACCAAGCATGTCAGACGCTTGATCAGAGAAGGGTCGCAGAGGCCGGGTCTTCTGGGCAGAATTGGGGATGGAGGGCGGACCGGAGATGGGATGACTTCAGTGGCTGAAGGAGCCAGGGGAGGTCCGCTATCAGCCCTCCATCTCCTCGGAGTAGGTAGCTGGGCTGGAGGTGTCTCAAACCCGGTGGTTGACCCAGGTGACTCTGGAGAAGTTTTCAATATGGCTTCAGGGGTATCTGGGAGTTCCAGAGGCAGAGGAGTTGGTCGCTTTGGCGGCGCCGTCTTGCTGGGTTGGGGGGCAGCCTTGATGGTGGCCTTGGCGGTCCTGGCAGTGGCCTTGGCGGGAGCCTTGCTGGTGTCAATGACTGAGTCTGTAGGTGCTGCAGTGGCGGGGAGCTTTTTGGCAAGGAGGTGGCCATTGTCTGAGGTCTCCTCGGAGGTGGGCTTGAAGACGTCCTGGTTGTTGAATTCGGTGACCAGGATCTTGAAGCTGTCTGGCGTAGGCTTGGTCATCTTCTGAGCTCTGCTGAGCGACTGAAACTGAGGCCTCAGTGAGGCCTTTTTATACACCCGGCGGCCATCTTGTCTTCCCCTCTACACTACAGAGCGGGTGGGGGTGAGTATGGGGTGATAACTAATCTTAGCATCGACAGAGCTCCGCGCCTGGTACTAACTGCCCCCCTGTAGAAAGTGGGGTAGAATGGGGTGGGGTGAGGTGGGGTGAGGAAGCGGGGAGGGTGACATAAACAGCCTCTGTTCGTGCCTGTTCAAACTTGTTCGAACCTGCCCCGGCAATCTCTTAACTTTGCCCCAGGCTCTTAACGTTAGCGAGCTTGCAGATTGGTCGCTTCTTTTTACGAACTCAATAGATACGAAATTACAAAATTTACTCACTTAGAGTCCTGCCCTCTCCCAGCATAAAAAGCCCCCCATTTCCTCAGTTTTACTTGTGTAAGGGGAAACGCTGGCCAAATTTATGCTCATCAACAAACATCATTTCTCCCGTCTCCAGTTAACAAACTTTTTGAAAGTTTCAGCTGTTCGCAGCACACAAATTTCATTTTCCCAGCATACCCAGGTATCAAGGAATCCTTCAGCACCATCGCTTTCAACTCCGGCACCCAGGCAGACTGCTCTGTGCAGCCCAAAATTTTCGCATGGTTATTTTTTCATTCATTACTCAAAAAGGCAGAGATTAATAGCTTGAGCTGGAGGCAGTGAAGGTGG
The DNA here is from genome assembly GCA_030248095.1 of Ptycholaimellus sp. GST1_10. Classification (NCBI taxonomy): domain Eukaryota; kingdom Metazoa; phylum Nematoda; class Chromadorea; order Chromadorida; family Chromadoridae; genus Ptycholaimellus; species Ptycholaimellus sp. GST1_10. The sequence goes on along the minus strand of JASANA010007618.1, from coordinate 3,624 downwards.
GCAAGGCCTGCCAGGCCACCAAGGTCGAGGCCATCATCATGCACGGCTTGGCCCTACGTCCAAGGGCAAATCCATCGGCAACCTCATCTCCAACCTCTCAGGTAAACCAACTGCCCAGTTTACAAACCAAGAAGCCTTCGATTTGGCCTCTGTGTAAAAGAATTTGGCCCAAGTAGAGCTCAATTCTTGTTGGATTTAAAAACTAAGATACCCATTTGAAAATAACTTAATTCACTCTAATATTCACCAACTCACAACATTAAATGACATTTTGTTTTAGTTTTTAAAAACACAAACCATCGTTTGATAGGAAATTCAATTTACTTTAAAATGAATCTATTTGCAACTTGCTACGCCAATTATCTTTAGTGCTATACTGGATTCTTTTTAGTTCACATTGGTCGTAGAAACTTGTGAATTGATTCGTTTGAAAGAAAAAAAAATTTAATTTCCTATCGAATGGTGGTCTAAGTTTTGAAAATGGCCAGAAATTAAACAAGAAACATGGATTAAAAATCAAACACTCAGGTCTGGCTTTGCTTGACAAGGGCGAGCCTGTTTGCAGGGAATACGTAGGGTTTTACTGGAGAGAGGGAAGCAGCCTCACCGGAGAAGAAGCGGACCTGTAGTTGGGCAGACGCAAGTTCTCCGAGGCAGAGAAAACAGCCCTATCTATGCCCCACAAACAGGTACACTTCTGTCAAGCAAAGCCTGCATAGCTTTTATTTGTAATTAGGCACCTTTAGCTTAAGGATGTTTTAACCCCATTTTACCCTTATAATATGCAACCATAAAATACAAACATTTTTATGTTAAAATAGTATGAAGCCAGCCAAATGAGCCCGGTGTGGGGGTCGTCCGCGCCGCGGGGTTGACCTCGCCGCGGATTTTGGGCAAAGTCCGACCTCGCCGCGACCTCATTAAAATCGATGCCATTCCTCACACAGAGCTTGGGCGCGCGATCTGAGACCAGATTTAGAACGAGGAGAAAATTTTGGATTTTTGATGTAGTTACTTTATTTTTTTTGTCAACAAAATCGTGCGTAATCACATCGTTTTTGATTTTGGAGGGGTCAACCTCGCCGCGCGGCGCAGATGACTGGGGTCGACCTCACCGCGAGTGACTTTTCTTGCTAACAACTAAAATCCTGACGTATATGGATAGATTTTGTGACATCTAAAGGCTGTTCTAGATGCAGAAATTTCTTCTGCATACGATGGTGTATTCAGTTTGTTAAAGTTGTCAACAAAATTTTTAGAAATTCAGGTTTGAAAAGTTGCGATGCAGCCGATTTGGGGTCGACCTCGCCGCGCGGCGTGGTCGATCGCGCCGCGCGGCGTGGTCGACCCCTGCAAGGTCCGTCCGTGCCACGGGCCGACCTCGCCGCAAATCGCGGCAAGGTTGGCCCTGGGGTCGACCACGCCGCGCGGCGAGGTCGAGCCCAAATTTCAGGGGTCGACCATGCTGCGCGGTGCACTTGAGCACTTGTCTGTGCTGTGGAGTTGCAAGGAAGCGATTTTTTGATCTACTGCGATTCATACCTATCTGAAAACATGGTTGGATACAGAATTGAAAAGCATTTACGAAAATGTATACAACTATGCATGTAGACAAAATTCAAGCAAATTGTTTTTCTCACTTTTTGGTCATGGCTCTACCATGCCGCGTGGCATGAACGCGCGCACGATCACGCCGCGCGGCATGATCGCGCGCTGGTTGGGAGGTCTAATGGGGCTTCCCAAGGCCTTGGCGAGGCCTGGTGGGGCCTCCCAATGCCTTGGCGAGGCCTGTTGGGTCCTCCCAAGGCCTATGCAAGGCCTGGTTGGGCCTCCCAAGGCATTGTCGAAGGCTGGTTGGGCCACTCAAGTCTTAGTCGAGTCTTGGTGGGGCATTCCAAGGCCTTTTCGAGGCATGGTTGGGCCTCTCAAGTCCTTGTCGATTCCTGGTGGGTCCTCCAAATGCCTTGGCGAGGTCTGTTGGAGCCTTCCAAGGCCTTGTTGAGGCCTCTCAAGGCCATGTCGAGGCCTAGTGGGGCCTCCCAAGGCCTATGCGAGGCCTGGTTGGGCCTACCAAGGCATTGTCGAAGCCTGGTTGGGCCTCTCAAGTCCTTGTCGAGTCCCGATGGGGCCTCCCAAGGCCTTGTCAAGGCCTGGTTGGGCCTCTCAAGGCCTTGGTGAGGCCTGTTGGGTCCTCCCAAGGCCTATGCAAGGCCTGGTTGGGCCTACCAAGGCATTGTCAAAGCCTGATTGGGCCTCTCAAGTCCTTGTCGAGTCCTGGTGGGGCCACCCTTGTCGCCGCGACAGGTCAACCTCGCCGCGGAGTTGCAAGGGAGCGATTTGGCGCTGTGGGCGTCGTAGAGTGGGTTTTGTGCTCATTGTGCTTGTACAAACGTGGGAATTTATAATCAATCGTTTGAATTGGTAAGATTGACAATTTTCTCAACAAACTTGAAATTGGTTTTTTTTGGGGTCGACCTCGCCGCAAACTTCCTCGTGGCGAGGTCGACTCCAAACGTGAAAAAAAATTTGGAAACAACGATTTGATGTAATTTTTTTGCCATTTCGGCAGGTTTTGCACTGTTTCTAGGTGTAAAAATTTCTATATTTTATCATATTATACTCACTTTTTTATTGGATTCAATAAAAAATTGAGAACGGCACAGGGAAACACAAAAATGACCACTCGCGGCGCACCTTGACCTTGACTTTGAGAAGGGGAAATGGATTTTTTTGCTGCAAACAGAAATCCCAAATTATCTGGATTGGTAAAAAAAAAATAAAAATCTGTTCTAGATGTAAAAATTTCTGCTACATCCAATGGTGTACACAGTTTGTCAAATTTATCAACAAAATTTTTAGAAAATGAGGTTCAAAAAATCGTGGCGAGGTCGACCCTGGTCGAACTTGCCGCGCAGCGTGGTCGACCCGGGTCGACCTCGCCGCGCGGCGAGGTCAACCCCTGGATCCCAGGGCCGACCACGCCACGCGGCGCGGTCGACCCCAGGGTCGACCTCGCTGCGTGGCAAGGTCGGCCCCAAATTAAGCCAGGGTCGACCTCGCTGCGCGGCATGGTCGACCTCGGGTCGACCGCGCCACGCGGCACGGTCGACCCTAAGGTCAACGGGTCGACCACGCCGCGCAGCGAGGTCGACCCCAAATTAAGCCAAGGTATATGGGTCGAGCACGCCGCGCGGCGCGGTCGAGCCCAATTTCTTCAATCGACCACGCCGCGAGGCTGCGATAGGTGCGCTTGAGTGCTCGTCCGCGCCATGGAGTTGCAAGGAAATGATTTTTTGATCTATTTCGATTTATATCTATCTAAAGTGATGGTTTGATAAAGAATTTAAAAGCATTAGAAAAAAATTAAATGAGGAGGTGGAATTGTAAAAAAAAAATGGCATCTCGTCGAAATTAAAGTGGTGTGAACGAGCACTTGTTTGCGCCACGCGGCAAGCATAAAAAATCGACCAAGCCGCGGAGTTACAATAAATCGATTTTTTGATCTACTGCGATTTATGCATATCAAGAAACACATTTAGATACAGAATAAAAAAGGATTTAAGAAAATATATATGAGAAAGAATAAATATAATAATAATTTTTTTTAACTTGTTTAGGGTCTTA
>JASANA010007617.1:0-16531 GCA_030248095.1 Ptycholaimellus sp. GST1_10 | reverse complement strand
CAAAATTGAATTTAGGGTGTGACGTTTCATACGCTTAAAAACAGCTTAATAATGTAAAAATCTGAAGCAGAATCACCATTATATTTATGTTAACCGATTCATTTCTTTCATCTTTCATTTCCCTTTTACTTCACACGAAAGCTTCACTTCCCTATTACACCATTTTGAATCAAACTAAAACTTGTTGTATACGCTGCATCGCCTAGCATGGCTAGGCTACGCGTCGAGACCTACACGCCCATGTCCTATGGCCTCTGGAGCACGGACCGCCTTCTCTACGCTGCGAAAAAAATTCCTGAAAATCAAGAGGTGTAAAATGTGCCACTTTTAATCACCTTTTTCTCTATCGGCCGATGTCGCTTTCTTGCAATATTTTGCCGTTACTTTTTGTCAAAAATTCTCCTAGACTTAGCCATCTCGATTAATGCAGCCTCTCTCTAGCATGCTATTGCTTGCTTTACCGAATAGCTTGAGCTGCATACTCCCCATCGCCAATGGCGTCAAATCAGTTAAGTGAGACAAGTCTTTGTCATCCAAACAACCGCAATAGTTCTCCGTCATTCTTATGCAACGGTGGGGTAAAGAAAAGTCAAAAATTCATCAGCCGCAATCCGTAAGTGCCAGGAGATGATAGAGAGTAGAAGGCGCAATGATGAAAGAGAAGAGTAGGGTGCATGACGTAAAGAGAGATGAAGCAGAGAGAGCAATGGTCACTTGGATGAACCGGCGGCGCCAGGTTTATTGGCCTCCTTGGCGGCCTGTTTGGCCTTCAGAGCATCCGCGTCTCGCTTCCGTCGCTGCTCCAACGTCAGACCTCAATTTATCACCACTCACTGCTCCAGGATAGGAAATGGCCTTAACATCTACTGAGTCTAATTTCTCTTACTCTTCCAGTGTCTAGTTTATCCAACTACTTTTGTTGGACAAAGTGAGAATTTGCAGGTTCGGGTTGTCCTTTGTGGTCTAAAAACTAAATGTATTTTCAAATCCCTGATCATACTCTATTAGACGGTATTTTAGTCTGTGTTATACATATTCTCTGTACCACCAAAGAGTCTTATTATATAGTGGATAAGAAGGAAGCGTGGGTGTTGAATAGGGATACCTTTGTTGGCCTCGGTTTCGGCGGCCTTTGGGCCCTTTCCTTGTGCTTTCTTGGCGGCCTTTTCCCGAGCTAGGTCTCGCTGGTTGCCTCGAGTCATAGCCGCTTCTCCACACTCCCCAACACACACACTCACCAAACTCCTCTCTCTGGACTCCTTCTCTGCAAATGACACTGCGCCCTCCCATTCACACCTGTTCTCCGACATCGCCCCTCTCACACGACCCCTACCTCCCTCATCCCTGACCACCGTAGACCACTCACTCACCACTCAACACCAACGGTCCTAAAGCGAAGAAGTTATGGTTAGAAAAAATAGCCAGTTGCCAAACTTTTATGATTCCGCCTGCCAAATTTATCAACTACTTTCACAATATGAACGAACTTTGGCAGCAAATTCTAAAACTAAAGACCCTCATATACAAGCCTCTGCAGTGAACTGTTCAGAAAACATCCACAGATAGATTCCAGCAAAAAGCAATGTAAACTGAAGTGAGCGTGCGGCAGATGGCCAGGCGATCGGATGTTCTCTCAGCTGTGCAGAGGGGCCACAGCGACAGGCGCCTACCGTAGCAGGGTTAAGGGGGGCGAGTGGAATGGTCCTCTGGGCAGACAGGCAAGTGAAGGCAGGGGATGTAGAGGAGGAGCTAGAGGAGGGAGCGGGCGGTGGTGAAGAGGATGGCGGAGTTCAGGCAGGATCTGCCACCCGCTGGCGGCTATGCGAACATCTACTGGAAGCGCACTCGACCCAAGACCTGGTTTACCGGTTCGCCTCCATTCCCTGCACTATTTTCCACGCCTTGGCTCATACTACTCTTTATTTTTGGCTAATATGCCAAAGCAAGGGTTATTTTGGGGATTAGGAAGTCATGGGCTTTCCAGCACTGTAACGGCTGGAACTGGAAAAGAGGGTGGCTGAAATGATGGGTGTGATGGGTTTTGAAAGGGGAATGATGGATTGTAGCTTGGAAGGGGTTCGGTCTGCTGGCCGTTGGCTCAGCCTTCAGCTACTGGACCATCCGCAGCATGCGCAAACGCATTCGCCGGTTCCTCTTTCACTGCTCTCTCCAAGAATGCTAGTAAATGATTCTGTCAAACTTCAACTCAGCGTCGCTTCTAGACCTTTCTTAGCCGCTGCATCATCGGTGGGGAAGGGTTTGAGGAGCACGCTGGAAGAGCAGGATGTGATGTTTGCGCTGGAGCCGTTTGAGAAGGCGGAGCGAGACCGTCGCGTTCTTCGCATGCATCGCGAGTTTCGAGATCTGGAGAGCCAGGTTTCCCCCTTTCACCAACCACACTTTTAGGCCTTTCAAAACCAAACCCAGTTCGAAAAAGCTGACCGATAGGCAATGCAAGAAATCATCAAATGGAGGCTACTTTGTTTTAATGGAAGAGTTGATTGGCAGGTGATGAAGGACGTGGAGGGGTGGAAGGTGGGTACGTGGTACGGGGAGCCGAAGTATCTCTCATTAGGCGATGACTGGTTCGACTTCACCTTCAGCGAACTCCTCGCCCACTCGGAGCCCCATCGGGAGCGTCTTTCCCTCGGCATTGCGGTATTCCTCATCTCTCCATTAGTGATTCCTGAATCAACTTTCAAAAAATCAACTTTCCTGAATCAACTTTCAAACTAATTTCCAGATCTATTGTGGTATAGCTTAGCCGCTGCAAAATCTTTGAAACTATTTTGAGAATAGTGCTCAAATTTACTATTTTGCTGCTCCAATTTATTATTTTTTTTTACTATTTTTAAAACTTTTAACAGCTCCGAAAAATTCCGATTGACTAACTGCGCCACTTTCTTAAATTGATTTTGACAGGTGAATGGAAATTTGGGTATTCAAAGTGCAAATCATTTGAGGTGATAATAAATTGTTTTTGAACTTAGTTGGGTTTTCATCTATATAGGGTAATCTTTACATGAAAGGGCTCATGGTAAAAACCCCCAATGGTATGTGCGCAAAGGATGATTCGGTTGGCCTTGCAGCACCGTGACGACATGGCGGCAACGAAGTCATACAGCAAGTATATGCCGGACTGGTACCACAAGTTGGGTGCCGGAGCTGAGCTGCCCTACAAAGACGCACCCTTCGGCGCCGGCAACATTTAGACCCATTCTTAGGCCCTGTAGTCCTTCCATCTTGGCGCCACAGACTGCGTTCTTTAGCTCGCCATCTTGCTGTGCGCTCAATGCGACCTATCCTGCCGACTGTGTAAAATATTTCAATTTCTTTGCTTGGAGAATAAACCAAATTCTAGCTGTAGCTTTAGCGCACAAATAAAACTAAATTCGTCAAGATATGAAAAGAATTGAGCAGAAAAATTAAAACATTTGGTATCCACAATAAATCTATTCAAATCTGCACTTGCACAAAAATGCAAAATAAAAATGTAGCAAGGCAAATGATTATGATGCAACGCTGTTTTCAATGCAAGAATCTCAGTGATTTTGACGATAGTGCTTCTGAGTTGGAGCATTGGCAGTGGCCAGTGGGGAGCGAGGCAGGCGTCTGTGTCGTCCCCTGCTCTCCGGGCTCCGCTTTCGCTTCTGGCTAATTTCCGGCCTCCGCTTGGCTTCCGGTTTTCGTGGAGGCTCCCTCTGCTTGTCGATGGCAGGATTTCCTCTCTCTGTCTTTACGGAAGGCGGTCGGGAGAAGCGCTTTTCTTCTCTTCTTTGCGGAGGTTGCCTGCCCTGATGGTGGCCCGCAGGGCTGGGCTGCTTTGGAGGGGCGGTCTGAGAGGTGGAGGCTGGAGTGGGCTGGTGATTGGTGTAGGAAGACTGATGACTGGAGGAGGATTGGTGAAGGATGACGGGTAGGCCGTCGGCGGGGTTCACCTCCAGGTCCACCTCGCGCAACCAGCGGGCAACGCTTGCATCGTCTTCGAAGCCCATCTGAAAAGACGCCATTTTGGAACTGCTTGCTTTGGTCGAAATGGGGATGGAGACTTCCAGGCGCTTGGTAGCTTTGATGTAGCGCAGGAAGCTGGGCTTCATGCGCTTTCGCCCCTCCCGCAGAGCCCGCACACTGCAACTCCTTCTTCACTCTTCTGCCATCGTTTGGTTCAAGCTCAGCTGTTGTAGCATGCCCGAGCGTAGGTTATGAGCGCAAGAAAACGACTCAATGATGAATGGATAAGAGACTAAACCGATCGGAGAGATCGAGTATCTGGGCGTCCTTCTTGGCCAACTGTGCCTTGGCGGTGGCTAAGAGGCGGCCAAAGTTGGTCTCCAGAATCTCGCGCCGTCCTTCGCACTCTTCCAGCGCTGCTCTCGCCTCCTCCGCTTCCCGCCGCAACCTCTCCTTCTCCTAAACTATCTTTTATACGCCGATCATTTTGGATAAACGTTCTACCAATATTTTGTTCAATTCATGCTCAAACTGTTTGCCACCTCCTAGAACCAGTCAAACCAAATCAAATTAACCTCCCGTTTCCTAAAACTTGCTTTAAATTGAAGTGACCTGTTCATTGGCATCGTCAGCCAGAGCAACGTCGAAGAGATCCATGCAAAACCTTTCAACCCTCCGCCAATGCGAAGACCGATTGTGCCTGGCCCATTGGCGGCACCTTTTTCGGCGCAGACTTGGCCTCCTCCCGCCACGCAGGCTACGGTAGGACAGGAAGCAAGCGCCGCGCTGAGAAAGCCGGGAGAAGGCGTGGGCCAGAAAGGATAGGCAGGGGAGGAGAGCTCGGGAGTGTCGTGCTGGTGGAGTAGAGTGTGTATGCGAGGTGTTGTGACTGTGGACGGGGACGGCTTTGACGAGATTCCCCTCCTCGCCGCCCACTCCCAGGTTCCCCACCAACACACCCCCAACTCCTACCCTTTCATCAACTTCTCCTTCCGGGCGCCTCTTCTCCTCCTCCATTCACTCACGAACGCTCACCCAGACTCGCCCTCCTAACCGCACATGCCACTGGCAACCTTTGTAAGTCCCTTGTCCTCTTCTATCTAACGGTTCTGGCCTGGTTTATGAGGGCATGGTGTTTGAGCAGTTATTTGCTGGACTTGAGGCATGCATTTACTAACAGATTAATGAGCGGTTTTTCGGGTTTTTCTAGTCTGATTGATTACTGTCACTGATGGAAAGAATTAGTCAGATTTTTCTCTTTCTAGCATCCGCAGCATCCAGTAAAGCTGGCAGCTGCAGGCCGAGGGCACTTTCTTAAACCCCTCACGCCACTTTTTTCTGCTGTTGAAATTGAGCCATTGAGTGAAAATTAAACCAAATTGTTAATTTTCCTTATTTCAAGCAAACCTATAAATATGTTTCATAACATCATAAGGCTTTGCACTAACCTTCATGGTCATCCCAGTATCACTAATACAATAGGCTATGACTAAAAGCAAAAGGCTTGGGTGCGGTGGGTGGTTTGCGCTGGGATTGGGTGGCAGAGATGGAGGAGTTGGAATGTGCGCAGGAGATGTCGGATGAGGAGTCGGACAGAGACTACCTGGTGGGTCGCGGCCGTCGTCGTTCTACTGCTGAGAACATCTACCGCCGCTGCTTCTACTGCCTCCCTAGGTCCTTCCTGTCTCTGTCCTCTCTTTTTCCACCTCCCCCTGCACCCCCATGCACCTTTCAGCACTGCTTTCATTGCACACAAGCCCTTATCGGAACGCGAAAGCCACACTTTGCTGCAGAGAGGGCTGTAGAAAAAGCTCGGTCTTTTGGGGGTGGCATGAGGGCGGAGACGGATTTAACTGACCTTGATTTTATACCTCATAGAAGGACATACACTAGGCTGAATCGTCGACCTTTTGAAACACACCTCAGAACGACTGGTTGAGTCATCAACCCTGTAGTAACAGTCGAACGTCAACATACCTACACTTTTTTTGCCCACTCACACTGCTCACAGTGCCTTTCAAATGGCCCGTGCCACTTGGTCAAATGCAGTTTATGAAAACCTTAAAAAATATTCCCTAATGCCAAATACCACTGCTAAAATTACGACCATGCTTTCCCTTTCACATGTCTGTACCTGCAGCTGCCCATCCCCGTAAACATCTTTCACCAATCTCCTTTCTATCTCAACACCAAGACCTGAGAAGTCATAATTTCTAGCTATGAATAGAATAGCAGGCCCTACAGCATTTCTGAGGGCTGGCGTGCGTCGCAATTAGGCCTAGCGGCGTTGTTGGGGCAAAGCCCATGGCAGCAGGGGCATAAAAAGGAGGCTGAATAGGGGTAGAGAGAGCCGGGAATACCTAGCTCTACTCCACGCGTCACCTCGGCTACATCCAGGCAGCCGGGGCTTGCCTCCGCAGTCTAAGCGCACACACACACACCCACCCAACACACCCATACACAGCAGCAGAGGGGCCCTCATGTCACTGCTGCAAGAGGATGAGCTGATCTACAGCCGCCAAGCCTATCTCTCCTACAGACTAGAGCTGTCCTTCCCCCCATTCCTCTCCTGGAAAGGAGAAGGCCTTGAAGGGGGTGAAGGAATGAATGGGTTGAAGGTGCTGGGAGGGGCTGAAGGGGATGTTCCAACGGCAGAAGGTCTACTTCCCCAGGACGCTCACGCTGGGCGCCCCTGTGGATGCCAGCATCTACCCCTCCAACGGCATCAACAACAGAAAATACAGCCTCCTCTCCTTCGTCCCTCTGGTTCGCCTCAACACTTTGTCCTTCATTCCTACAGCCTTGGTAGCTTTCCATTCTTCCTACTGCTACAAGGCTACAAGTTTCCAAGTTCACGAAACACAAGTTCATGAAGCAACAACCAGTAATAAAAATAAATCAAAAAAGTTCGAGAAATAGTTGCAGATTTTTGAGCAAATGGATGGCAGTGTGTGATTGTAGGTGCTGTATGAGCAGTTCAAGTTTTTCCTGAACTTCTACTTCCTGACAGTGGCGCTGTCGCAGTTCGTGCCGGAGATCAAGATCGGTCTAATCTGGACCTACTGGGCCCCGCTACTCTTCGTCCTAGCCGTCACCATGATCAGAGAGGCCTGGGACGACCTATACCGCCTGCGTCGAGATAGAGTCTCGCCGCCTCTCATCCTCCCTATTCACTCCACAGAATGTCTAATTGGAGGAGCTCAACAGCGCCAGCTATGAAAAGCTTCTGCCTGGAGGTGAGCGACGGACTATTCGATCCTCCGACATTGCCGTCGGCGATCTCATCATTGTCCACAAGGTCCCCACTATTTCCACTTCTAAGTCTGAGGGACTAAGTAGTTCTAAATTGATAGCCAGGTGAGGTGAGTGAATTAGAACGAAGAATAGAAAATGGTTGATAGGACCAAAGGGTGCCGGCTGATATGATCCTGCTGCGAACTTCGGAGAGGGAGGCTGGCAGCTGCTTCATTCGCACGGACCAGCTGGATGGGGAAACGGACTGGAAGCTTCGTCTGCCCCTACCCTTCACCCAGCATCTGGACGAGGACGCTGAAATCTTCGGTCTACACGCCGAGGTCTACGCCGAGAAGCCCCAGAAGGACATACACAGTTTCATCGGCACTGCCAAACTGGTCCTGCTCTCATGCTTCTGGCAAAAACTAATGGGAAGAAATTTTGTCTGCAGATGGAATCGGAGATCTCGGTGACGGAGCTGCCACTGAATCTGGAAAACAGTCTCTGGGCTGACACCGTCCTCGCCTCCGGTTCCTCTCACCATCCTCAGCTTTCAATGCTTCCAAAGGAGCACTCATCCTCAGGCAGTGCCATCGGTCTGGTCATCTACACCGGCTCTGAGACACGCAGCTCCATGAACCAGTCTACGCCTCACAGCAAAGTCCCACCCCCCCTTTCCTGCTCATTGAATCTGGCTGACAGGTGCATTTCTTGAGGTTGGTCTTCTGGACATCGAGGTGAACAATCTGACAAAGCTTCTCTTCGTCGTCGTCATGGCCATGGCTCTGCTTATGGTTGTTTTCAAGGTTGGCTGATCGTGGGTTTGACCAGAGAAGATGGTATTGATAGAGGTAGTGTGATTTGCAGGGCTTCCAGGGTCCGTGGTACCGGTACTTCTTCCGCTTCATCTTCCTGTTCAGCTACATCATTCCGATCAGCCTGCGCGTGAACCTGGACATGGCCAAGGCCACCTACTGCTGGCTCGTCTCCCGCGACAAGGCCATCCAGGGCACCGTCGTCCGCTCCTCCACCATCCCCGAAGAGCTGGGCCGTGTCGCCTACCTCCTCTCCGACAAGACCGGCACCCTCACCAAGAACGAGATGGCCTTCAAGAAACTTCACCTCGGTTCTGTCGCCTTCGGCCACGATACCTTCGAGGAGGTTCATCCCAGCCTTTACTTCTTATCAAAGAAAAGCCTTCTTTCTGGCCACTTCTATGACAATCAGAAAACTCAGAAAAACTTTGACAACTTTTTTTTCTAGCAATGCATGAGCGGTTGACAATTGAAAGGTGGCGCACCACCTGAAGACGGCGATGACGAACGGCGAGGCTTCAACCAGCACCCGTTCCAGCAAACACTCACTAGTTCACAAGGCTTTCCAGGTGACTAGCGCTAATTTCCCCCTGCTTGCATCTGAAGAGCAGGGTAATTGGTTCCTAGGCGGTGGAGGCGATTGCCCTATGCCACAACGTGACGCCGCTGTGGGAGGAGGCGGAGAGCGTGGAGAATCCCGACGCACCAGAGGCCGACCGACAATCTGGCCAGCAGATCAGCTATCAGGCCGCCTCCCCAGATGAGGTAGCTGCCCTCATTTGCTTCTATTGATGACGAAACTGCATCCGTCGAAGGTGAGAAGGTGTTGGCCAAAGGGGTATATGATTGCAGGTGGCACTGGTGAAATGGTGCGAGGTAGTGGGGCTGAGTTTGGTGCATCGGACGCTGTCCAGCATGCGTCTGCGAATGCCCACTGGGGAGTTGCGGGATTTCAAGATCCTCCAGCTCTTCCCCTTCACCAGCGAAACCAAACGCATGGGCATCATCGTCCGCGTTAGGCCCTTTCCTGTTCCTTCCTTGCCTCATATCCACAATAGGCCTCACGAATAGGCCAATGAGTTGTGGGAGAATGTGATAAATTGTAGGACGAAGCGACGGGGGAGATAACGTTCTACATGAAAGGGGCGGACACGGTGATGCGAAACGTGGTGGAGTACAACGACTGGCTGGACGAGGAGTGCGTCAACATGGCGCGCGAAGGCCTTCGCACTCTAGTGGTGGCCAAGAAACCTCTCTCTGCTGCCCAGTACGCAGAGTTCCAGAAGCAGTACGACGTGGCCAAAGTCGCCAAAAGCGATCGAGTAAGATCTCTCTCATCTTATGGTATGGACCATGCATTTGTTGGAGAGTTCAATTGAAAAGCTGAGTGACTGAATGGGTGTGATGACAAGGTGTAATGGTAGGTGTGATGATTGAAAGGCGGGGAGCATGGAGGCGGTGGTGAAGCGACTGGAGAAGGACCTTGGCCTGCTCTGCCTCACTGGCGTGGAAGATGCTCTGCAGGACGAAGTGGCGCCTACGCTGGAGCATTTGAGAAATGCCGGAATCCGAGTCTGGATGCTCACCGGTTCTAACCTCCTAGATTTCTGGAAATTTTGACTTACAAAACGTCATTTTGATTTTGTTTTCGGAAAAAGTTTTCTTTGTAGCGAAATCGTTGATTGTGGTTTCTTGGATCCGAACGAAATGTAGGGGACAAGCGGGAGACGGCAATCTGCATCGCAAAGTCGAGCGGCCTGTTTGCCCGCCACGAGGACGTGCACGTGTTCCCCGAGGTCCTCAACCGCCTTGAGGCTCACACTCAGCTCAATGCCCTTCGTCGGTCTGCCTTTCTATCCCTGCCTTCCTTCACTAACCCTTCCCAACCAGCCGACTGCTCAGGCGTACGAAGGTGGCGCTGGTGATCACGGGGGCAGCGCTGAAGATGTGTCTGCAGCACTACGAGTCTGACGTTGCCGAGCTCATCTGTGCCTGCATTGCCGTTGTCTGTTCGTTTCTTTTCCTTCTCTACAGGCCCTGTCCTGCATTTGGGATGGGGATAGAATTGATATTATGGCCACAATTTTGAAGCCTCTCAAAAAAGCTCTCTTAAGAATGCTGCTGTTGAAAACCGTTTTTGGAACGCTTGGCAGGAGTTTGAGCAGAGTAGTCGTTTGAAAAAGTGGATAAAAATTCGCATATAAAGTGGAGAAATGTAGGAGGTAGATGGCCAATAATGATAGGCTTTGGCCTTGTATATATACTTACTTGTGAGTTGAAAAAGATTGAATATTGGCAGGTTGTCGGTGTTCACCGGAGCAGAAGGCGCAGTTGGTGAGGCTGCTGCGAAAGTACAAAAGTCCCCTCCGCATCGCAGCCGTCGGCGACGGAGGAAACGATGTGGCCATGATTCAGGCTGCACACGCCGGCATCGGCATCGTTGGCAAGGTTTCCTTCTCATCTCTTCCTCCCTTCCTGTAGACTTGCCCGAAGAGTCCTAAGAACTAAGCTAACTGCATTCATTGAATGGGCAGGAAGGGAAGCAGGCCTCGCTGGCGGCGGACTTCAGCATCCACCAGTTCCGCTACCTCTCCCGACTCATGCTCGTACACGGACGCTTCAACTACAAGGTCACTCCTGCTTCAGCACAGGTTGGAGGGAGGGAGGAAGGGGCCAGTTGCAGAGATCCAGCTCTTTGGGTCAGTTCGTGATGCACCGAGGCCTGATCATAACCGCCATGCAGGCAGTCTTCTCCTGCGTTTTCTTCTTCGTCTCCGTCAGCCTCTACCCTTCTGTCCTCATGGTCTTGTAAGTCCCTTACCCATACACTTTTTCCTGGAGAAATAAGTGGACAGTCATACAAATACAGCAAGAAATACCCAATTATTAGGTAATATTTTGTATGTAAAGTAGCCAAATACGTTCGAAACTTAGATCGATAGACATAGAGATTGCTTGATGAAATAAATACTTGTAGATACTCGACGTTCTACACGAACTTCCCAGTGTTCTCGCTGGTGCTGGACCAAGACTGCAAGGCGGAAACGGCGCTGACCTACCCTGAGCTCTACAAAGAACTGGCCAAGGGACGCAGCCTCTCCTACAAAACCTTCTTCCTCTGGTTCCTCGTCTCCATCTACCAGGGTTTCTTTCCTCCCATTCCACCTTCTCCCATCACACCTGCGGCTGCTTTGACAGGGGCGGTGATCATGTACCTGGTGATGGTGTTGTTCAAGGACGATCTGCTGCATTTGGTGAGCATCAGCTTCACGAGTCTGATTTTCACGGAGCTCATCATGGTGGCCTTGACCATCCACAACTGGCACTGGGTCATGGTCGTCTCCGAGATCTTCTCCCTCCTCCTCTACATCGCCAGCATGTTCATCCTTTCCGAGCAGGGCCTCGGAAAACTCAACCCCGCATTCGCCATTTTTGGTTCCTTTTCATTCCGCGTGATTTGTTGACGTCATAGTTCCACTATCACTAGGATTCTCAAAAAGTGGGTTTCAGAAAACAAACAAGCGGCAAAAAACGGCTTTTTATATTTTTCTCATAATCTGCAGATGCGAGCTATATCCAGCAAGTGGATTTCCTGCTGAAGACGTTGTTGATCACATCGGCGGCCTGCATTCCCATGTACATCATCAAATGCCTGCGCCAACGCATCGCACCGCCCTCCTACGCCAAGGTCAACTGAAGTCAAGGGCTTCCGACGACCCCCAATCCTCCAGTCCTTGCCGCCTGTGATAATCGCCTTCCAAAGACTCACTTCCAATCCTCACCACCTTTCTCTGGTGGCTGGCTTGCTTTCTGTTTTACAGTTTTTGCCTGCTTCTGCTAGCTGTTTCTTGGCAGGTTTTGGTTGCATATTGCGGAGATTTCTGGAGCAGGCATTTTCTATCGCTTCAATCGGGCTAAACATAGCAGTATGATAGGCGAAACGGAAATGGACCACTTTATACTTCATGAAGAATTCGCAAAAATACCATGATTGGGCCAAATTGGGAACGAAAAACGGCATAACTACGAAAATGCCCAGAAACTGATATCGTTTGTGGGCGAGGAAACACAACCTAGCCTACTAATGCACTTTTTGTGAACTCGAATACGTAAAATTTGAACCGATACGGAAAAGTTCTAGTCTTTGATCGTGGCCTATTTTGAGCAAACAGAGATAAATTCCTAAGTATCTGAGTGCGAATGAAAAATGCTTCTGACAGTGGAATAGGGATTTGCTAGACTCAGGGGCATGTGATGTAGGCGGCGGTGAATAGGTGGGCGACGTTGACGAGGATGAAGGTGATAATGGAGCCGATGAATGCCCCAGCCTGCGTCGCTACTCCGTACCAGTATAGACGTCGCCCCGTCACCTCAACTTACCTACTCTCCCAACGGCCATCCACAGCTGCCTCATAGCCTCTCCAATCCCATACGGCCAGGAAAGCATACCTCGGAATCTTCGCTCTCGCGCAAAAGGCTTGCCGTCACCGTTCGCAGATAGGCCAGAATGCCGAAGTCCAATGTGTACGCCGCCACCTAGACAATTGAGAAACATGAACATTATCCATCAACTAAAGCCATTCGTGCAATCGAATAAATATTTTTGGGAAGGACTTCTAATTCATTATTGGTTAGGATAGCCATAATAAATGTAATCTAAGCAGCTAGTGAGATTTTATTTTTTTATAAATGAATCAAATTGGACCGATAAAAAGAGGAAAAAGGGGCGGACGAACGCAAAGAATGGAGCCGGCGACATTGTCTAGAAGCGGATGCGGGCTGAGAGCAGCCAGGCTGACGATATAGGCCGCCAAAGCACTCGCTACGGCTGTCAGCGCTACCAGTTTACCCAATGCGTTGCTGCCCAACTGCAAAATAATCCAATAATTACGCCTTGCTACCATCTACTTGGCTACATGGTTGATAACCTGGACAAAGTGTGGGACGAAGCAGGCAATGGGGTTGGCCATATTGGAGAAGACGATGGCAAGGTGGTAAGTGGTGGCTCCGTAGGGCAGGCAGGCGAAAGACTGAATTGACGGCAGCACCCCGTTCATCAGCCCGTTCACCCACAACACCAGACCCAGCACCAGCAGATAACCAGCGGAGCTTAGACCAGCGTCCTTCAACTGGCTTCCGACTTCACAATTGGCAAACTTTGGGAGAAACGCAACCGAGGCAGGTGTCTTAATTTCCACCTCCACTGACTGTGCATCGTCGTCGTCAGAGTACTGACGTGGTTTCATGCTTGCCACGGGTGTAGCCTCCGTGGGCTCCTCTAGCTCTTCCCTCAAAACTTCATCTGCCTAATTATAAAGCTGTATTTTATAACGGCACCACTATGGATACTTTTGTAAAAGAATGATTTCGCTAGATGCCAAATTCGCTTATTTGAAGAAAATGAATTTTTATCCTTGAAATCTCTGAGCTGGATTTCTCGATGAGCAGGAGATGGAAGATAGAAAGAATGAAAGTTGCTCACGGCTGCATAAGCGTGGAGGGGGAGGTGAGAGTAGGTTTGGGCTTGGAGCGGAGCATGAGCAGAACGAAGGCAGCCAAAGCAACAAGCATCCAGGCGGTGATGAGGCCGAAGAAGGTGCCCACTGAGTACAGCGGCTCCACCTGCCGAGGCTGGCTCCCGTTTCCACTACTTGACGGTACACATTCGCTTCGACCCGCTCCCTGCACATTGCCCCTATTTCATAGTTTTTTCAATGGAGATAAATCCCTATGCAACTAAATTATGTCTGTTAATTAAAAAAAAAATCCCTATGCAACTAAATCCCTATGCAACTAAATTATTATATCTTTTTTCTCTTTGCTTTTATCTTTTCGCTTTAATGACCAATTTTACGTTGCTCTTTCATTGGTCAACCATGGGTAAAGAGAAGAAGGAAGGTGCCGAAACCTGTATGAGAGAGAGGACGGAAGGCACAAATGCAGAGATTCCCATGCCGATGAAAAAGGCCGTCATTAATTCTGGCCTACAAAGAATCGGAGACCATTTAGGCTGTGTAGCGAGCAATAAAAGCGATAAAAGACCGAAAGCTGCCCATGAAGGGGAGGAAGAGGACGTTGGAGGTGCAGCAGACGAGGGAGACGCAGAAGAAGAGCAGGAACAGCGCTACCGAATGCTCATCTCCACCGATCTTTGCTGTCTGCACATTTTTCAAATGCTGCCAGGAGTAGAAAGGCCGAAAATGAGGGAGGGGAACCTTGTGCCAGAAAAGGGCAAGAAGGAGAATGGAGACGGCGCCGAAGGCAATGGAAGCTCCGATGATCCACTGACGGTGTCCCGTGACCCACTTGTGCCATTTCTCCCAAAGGCTGTATTTTTGGAAAAATTTAAAAAAAAACTTGAGCTTTGTAGGTATGTACGAAAAATAAAAGGAGTTTGATATTTTCGGAAATTAAGGTAACTTCGGATGAGCAAGCAGAAAACCTGTAGATGATTGGGCCGACGATGGCGAGTTGGATGATGACGGCGAGGAAGGAGGGGAGATTCCATCCCTCCGGCAACTCCGCCACTTCCAGAGGCAGCTCCATCCAAACTGCGTTGACCCCCAGCCATGTGGAGGAGCCGAAAATCACGATCAGCAGGTAGCTTAGTCGCCCCTGCCATTTCTGCAACCTAAGTTTCTGTGAAAAGTTAGCCATGGCTCATAGCTTTATCTTTTCCAAAGAGTAGGCTACAAGCAAAGCTATGTAGTTTTATGGAATTTAATATTCTTAATTTATCGACAATCTGCAATATGAAAGAACGCAACGGATTTCGAATCTTCGGAACGATTTTCCATATTTTCCGGATGAATTTCTGGATTTCAAAATACTTTTCGATGGAACAAACAACCTTGTCCGAAACTAGAAAAATTGCGTGTAACTGCGCCCACCCTGCCAGCGCAGGCTTACGCGCTTCTTCATCTAAGAGTTGAGCTCGTTCACTTCTTGGTCATCTTATTGTTTGCCGCTCAATATTTTGCAGATAGTGCTTCCACAACTTTATCGTTCCACAACATTATCGTGACAGTAGCCTTATCAAGCAGCCGTTGGGAACAATGGCACCATTCAAAGCTGCAAAGTGTTGAAAAACAAGGAGCGTTGATAAGGAGTTGATGTGGCGAGGGGCACTAAGGAGAGGCAAACAGCGGGGAGATAAGAGGCGATACACGGGACCAGTGGCTACGTGACTGCATTCACAACCGTGACTGGTCAGTCCCGGAAGCAGGATGAAGTACGCCGTCTTCGTGGGCTGCTTCACCCAGCCTTTCGAGCACTGCAACGCCCCAAACGCCGCCGGAAAAGGTTCTCCAGCCCAACCACAATTCATGAAATAGCTGTTCCTAAAAGGAATGGTATGGGCAGGGGGTTGGACAAGGGGATTGGAGGGTTTTGCAAGGGAGCGGATTGAGGCATTAGCGTGTACACGGTGGAGGAGGCAGGCGGGGAGGTGAAAGCGGAGCTCACCAGCCTCACTCCGGCCTCCAACCCTGGCTTCCTCTTCTATGGGCCCAAAAAACAGCGTCTATTCGCCGTCTCTGAGGATCACCCCAACGAAGGCACTCTTACTGCCTATCAGGTTTCTGCCTGGCCTCTCTTCAAACACTTACTACACTGCTCTTCAAACATTATTCACAATATATTGGCCAATTCGCAGGGCGTAGTAAAATTGTCATAGGTATTGGAAAGCGGGAAGGAGCTGAAAGAGGTTGGTCGGACGCCAACAAAGGGCGTGGATCCTTGCTACATGCAGCTGGACTCTGAGGAGAATACGTTGTTGTTGACCAACTACTGGACGGCATCTGCTCTCTCATTCGACGTCTCCCAAGATCAACCTCAGCCAACTGCCTTCCTTGAATGGAAAGCCTTTTCCAGTGAACATTTTTCCTCTCACATTATCGTGAAGATAACAAATAATAGCATAAAACTAAAAACCATTATTAACCGAAAACTAATATGAAAATTTGGTGTTCCTGAATTCAAACTTGGGCTAGGATATTCCCAAGAGCGTGAGTTGGTTACTTTGCAATGTGTGTGCAGATGTGGATAAAGGGCGACAGGGTGAGGCGCACACGCACTGCATCCTCCCCGGCGCCGCCTGGAACTGGGCCCTGGTAGCTGATCTGGGCGCCGACGCCATCTACTCTGTCGACATCACTTCCGAGAACACCATCAAGGAGTCCAAGCGAGCCCCGCTTGCCCTGCCTCCTGGCACCGGACCACGCCACATCATCTTTCACCCCACCTTCCGCTACGCCTATATCAGCGGTACACCCTCTTTGCTTACAGCTGAGCCTCCTCATGACACACTTTGACATCATCCCTTATCAGTTACCGGCCTTTACTATGTGCCTATAAAATCAGAAAACTACTAGCTTTGACCGAACGATAATAAAGTTAATCAAATATGAATTATCATTGGTTTAGCTCTAGCAGCTTCAAACTAGCGAAATTCGTTTTTCGATCATAATTGCCTATCCAAATGCAGGGGAGCTAAGTGGGACAGTGCATGTGGCATCGGTGAGTGAGAACGG